>BMAW01035044.1:419197-431744 GCA_019974015.1 Nephila pilipes | reverse complement strand
TTTTTTTTTTTTTTTTTTTTTTTTTTTTTTTTTTTTTAAATACAGATTTGTAATAAGTGTCTTTCAAACCCTACAAATTACCAAGCTTAAATCGTAATATTTTTACTTTAAAATAATTTATTGTACGAATTTAAGAAATCAAAACCAACTGTAAGAATTATTTGGCGTTACCATTTACTTATACATAGCTTAGTCTAATAAGCAATGTTAAGTTTTCATTGAAATCGAAACTAAATGTTTTTGACTTAATGTCTGCGTTACTCTAGCGGCAACAATAAGTAATACTTTTTTTTTAAAATTCTTTCTTATATAAAATAGAATAGCGTTCATTGCTAAAAGTACGCTGCGGAAAATGTCATCAAAAGTAATTCATTCTTAAATATTGTTCCTCAAAATTAATTCTTTAATCTTCTTCTTTTTTTGTTGTTGTTAATAAATTGTGGACGTTATTAACGAACTCTTATTCTTTTGAGTAAATAACTCTGTTTAATTTGAAATAGTCCGTCAAATTCAACAATAAATAAATAGAACTTCATTATATAATATTTTGTGAATTAGGATAAAGTTTAGCAAATTCAAATTCATTTCTGCTTAAACCCTACCACTTATAATTTGTTTTTGTACATTTTCTCGGCGCTTGATTGATTTTGCTTTTTTCTTGACAAAAATTGTGTCATTTCCTAACTACCTCTTCAAAAAGGGAACAACAAAATTATTATGATTGAATAAAAAGTTTAGTTTTAAGAAGAGAGAAAAAAAAAAAAAAAGCGTAGATCATGTTTTTCGCCTACAATGGATTTTGGAAAATTGTGTTGTGAAGATTCAACATTTCTTTGTTTCTATTCCTGATCGTTCTGCATATATTTTTACGTTGATGATTAAAAAATAGTATCGAAAGATCTATAACATTTTCTGTTTGTTGAAAAAGAAGCAATTATTTCGATTTGTAAGGAGTCAGCGCCTAAAAAAAAGCACCAAAATTGCGTAATTGGTCTCAACGAAACATTAACATTGGAAAGGAATATAAAATTGCAAAAAAGTTAAAAATTTTGTACATAGTATTACAATTTGGAGAAAATAAAACTTTTATATTTCCTGAAATATGGGTGGCCGGGGTAACCTAGGGATCATGGTCGCGACCGGCGGTTTTCGTCGAGTCGTGGATCCGAACCATGATGCCACTAAAGACCCGCCCTGTAGCCATGACTGATGCACGTTACTTCTGTCGAGGCTCGTGGCGTGGAAATTTGGAGATAGAGATGTTAGCTCAGGTGTCGTCCTCGTCACTTGACCGAGGCTCAGAATTGTGAGGTTCGTCGCCAATTGCTCTCATGTAGCTTCTCAGTGCAACGTTAATAAACAATCACAATCCCGAGATATGGTTGAGTGATTTTCCATTTTCATATTCTCGCAACTTTATATTATATTTTAATTCCGAGGCCCTCTAGTGATCTTTTTTCTTTCCCGCTGGGTTTACTGTCTTTTGTAAACATGGGTGACGCGTCCCCGGATACCCTAGCGATCCTTCTCTATTTTCAATCCTCTTTCTTATCAACCAATTTGTATCTTTTTCAAACGTCCAGATCACGACTGTACCTTGTTTGGCGCAGCATGGCCATGTCTGGTTCTCTTGCGCCATTGAAATAGTATCACTCACTCACTTTATTTGTTCTAGAATGATGATTTTTCGATTAGCATCATCAGCATTACTTAAACTGAGAGAAAATTGTTTTGCGTCGACTCGATTTTGGTATGATGTGGGTATCGAAAATTTTATTCATTTCACTTCAAAAAGATATTTCCAAAATTTTCATTCGAAATTTTTGATAATATTGTCATTTATGCTAAAACAAACCATTAAGCTTCTATTTCTTGAATGATCTTAATAACGCTGAAACTAAATTTTTGTTTTTGAACAAAGATATAAGCAATTATATACTCGATATCCTGCAGAGATTGAAATATCTCCAGCTGTTTTAATGATGCTGAAACACTCCGATCGTCTTGTTTAGAAGATCTGATAGGGAGCAGACTGAGTCTAAACGAAGCGTAGCAATTAGTGTCCTTTTTCTTCCATCCATCCTCAAATTATTATCCTTACTTTGTACGTATTAGGTGACACGACTTCCTCTCTTGCTTTAAAGATTATATAAATAATACTTACAAAAGTGACACAACTGATCAAATTTTTTGTGCGTGTTTTTTTTTTTTTTTTTTTATCAAGTGTTTATTTTTAAAATCATTGAAAGCTCATGTCTATCTACCATTTTAAATTCGTGAAAGTAATGTCAATCCTATTGAATTTATAATTACTTTCTAAAATCGAGAGGGAAGGGGGGGGGGTGCCAGTTCAGGTGTCGTCCTCATCACTTGACCGAGGTTTAAAATTACGAGGTCCTTCGCCAATAGCCATCGTGGCGACGTTAATAAAAACTAAATTAAAACTTACCTAAAATCTAGAGTATTGTATTTATTAGCATGCAATAAAGTACAATCGAAATAGTAATAAAAATTAAGGAAGGTTTTTATTAAATTGCATTTTTCTTCCAATTTTAGGCAATGTTATTTTAAAATGTTTTAAAAGAAACCCACAAACGGATTATGAAAGCAGACATGAAAGTACTTTCGAAAAAGAAAAAAAAAGGACTAAATAGATGGTAAATTATGAAAAAAGGTGAGTAAACACATGGTTAAACTTCATTATTTATTTATTTCAGATTCATTTTATTGCATTAAAATAAATACAATAATCTATAGTGGGAAAGTAAGTAGAAATTAGCTATCTCTTCGTGTAAATTCACATTTGCAAACTCAAAAGGGCAAAAAGACTGGAGTTTTTTTTTCAAATGTAATTTTCTTTCTATTCGTTAATAATCAAAATTTTTAAATGTGCTTTCATGAGTTTGATCTTACTTTTCTTATTAAGTATTTCTGAATATATATATATATATATATATATATAATTTATTCTGAACATTTATCTCTGTAACGATGGAAGATTATGGGAAAAGAGAATGTCAAATAACTAATCTTGAATCGGTATTAGAGAAGTAGCATTGCAATCAATTGTATTTATTAGATGTATTTATCAAACACTGACATTAAAAAAAAATTATACCTCATAATTTTTCTATCATAAACCTCAATTCAAATGTGCTTTTGAAATAAATAAAATGCTGTTTTTTATGACAAATGTATTGCAAACCAAAAAAGAAAAGAAAAGATGCACCGAAAATGAGTTATTGATCGTGACGAAACTTCATATGTAAAATACTTTTTGAATCGATCTCCGAATGATTGAATTTTGTCCATCAATGAATGAGAATAACTGGAGTTCTCAGCCCTCCTTATGGAGTGTATAAGAGGAAAAATTCCATTCCTTAAGGTATAGCTCCCTATTGAATTTCTATTTGTTTATTCATTTTAACTGTACTAATACCTCGCTTATGAATTCGTATACGGTGTGAGCATTATTGAGAAAGAGCGCGCAGTTTGGTTGAAGGAGGAAACATAAACAAAGCGAATTGCTTGATATTTTACTTGGAACCATGTCCTTTTTCGACGATGTTGGCAAGAATGGTTGAATTATGGCAGAACACTGCATTACGAAAGCTGTGGTCTTGGTCCCGAGCTCATGGCCGGTGATGGTTTAGTTGAGTCTTGGTTTCACTAAAGACCTCGTCGTGTAGCGGGGCTGATGCACGTTAAATCTGTCGAGGCTCAATGTTAGGATGGTGTGAAAGCTTGGCGTCGCCTTGTGTGTGTGTGTTCTTCTGTACGAGATTCAAAATTGCGAATTTCGTCAAGAATAGCCCTCGTACTGCTAAGTGCAATTTTAATAAAACAAAGACGAAAACTGCAGTCGTTATTTTCAACAATCCAATGTAAAATCGGAATATGAATCACCACGTGAACTGGTGGATGAAAGAAGACTTCTTGGCGTTTGGTGTCCATTATGCTGACTGACCTTCATTTAGGTACACCGCAATCGTATTTGCGTTCAAAGAATCTCACTTACTGTTACAGAATGAATCTCACTTACTGTTCCGATGACCAGCGAAGATGTTTCTTGAGACGTCCAGATCAGTTGTGATTTACTTATCCAACTATCGCCAGCCACACATCCTACAACCATGAGTTGTAATTAGTTTGAGCTGTCATTTCATTTGTTAGCCTGTCTCTTTTGGTAGTTATCCTTGGCACTCGTATAGTATGGTGGTGCATCATCGATATTGTATACCTTGTTGTGTTGCTTATCTTTTCATGGAACCCAAGCCTTTATTTCGATAGGATAATACACATTGATATAATTAGCCACCTAAAGGGCTCTTGTTTTAGTCAATGAAAAAATGGTCACTCGAGGGTTTTTTTCTTTTCCAAGAAGTTTTTTCTCATTATCAGTCAATCGATCAAATTTCCATTCCGATGTCTCTGGTGGTGAAATCTATTCCTCCGAAACGCAGTGCATATAACAAATTCTCTTAAATTTTCATTTACATGCTCTTAAATTTTTTGTATTCCTTTATTTGGGCTTATCAAAAATTTTCACTGTGTTGTTAGTTCTTCAGATATCTTCCCTGTAGCCTCGTTCGTGGCTTGATAAACATCTCTGATCGGCCTAAGATATTGGCTCGGCTAAGTTTGGTAATAAATCTTGTAGGGCTGCATGCGCCAATTGTACAAATCAATACAAAGCCCTTTAACAATATGTAAAAGAGCTAAAGTGAGACAACATCTAATTGATTGGTATGCTTTCTGTAGATACATTTCCTGAATATTACTTTAAATGCTTTTGAAATTTTAAGCGTTTCTTTATTTCTATGCATATAAATCTGATCTACTGATTTTCATCGAAGATCTATAAATTTATCGAATCGTGATCATATATTTTCAAAGAAATATTTTCAAATTTCTTCTTATTCTTCGATTTGGCAATTTTAAATATTTCACGCGCGCAATTTTAAATACTCTCTCACACACAATAATTGAATATCATACATTTCGAATCAACTGTCAGCATTAAAATATAATGTGTGTTTGATATGTATGTTCCTCAGAAAAAGGAGCTATCTTTTTTTAAATAGTTTTTTTTTTTTTTTTTAAATAAAGGAAGAGCATATGTATTTAGAGTTTTAATGTTTTCAACATTACACAAATGAAATTTAGTCATAATAAATTTCAAACTGCTGTTTAAAATATCTATGTTGACAGATGGCATATTCTATACAGCAATAATGAGCCTTTGAGACATAATTTTTTTAAAATTTCATTTCATTTTAACGCAAGTCAAAGTTATTTCCTATTATATTTTTTCTCTAGTTTATACGGAATTAAATAAACCAGAAAACCTCATCACATATCTCTTATACTATTTTTTTCTTCTTTGAACTCTACTTGATTAAGTGGTTGATAGTTCACATAATTTTAAGTTAGTAATACGACCCTTTAATGGCACCATATTCATAATGTCCTCCCTTTGGCAGTGGCTTTTTCCGGATTACTGTACGTTTTCATGCCTCGTGAAATCCACGGTAGAAATGATGATGTATAAGAAAACTCGTGGTTCATGCTTTTCCCATTATAAGGGCGTCTCGCGGCTCATCGTTTTCTCTCCATTTGTGCACCTGTGTGGTGAAAATGGTTTGTTTAGATGTTTTCTATCACTTAAATTTTGGCCCATGAATTTCGAAACACCTTGTCTTTTTACATACTGATCAACATTTTTAGAGATTTCTTTGAATTTATTTCGATTATTATTATATGTTTTCAGAAATCATTTCTACATCTGTTAAAACAGAATATTCACTTGTTTTTATATATTTAAAAAATTAAAGTAAACCTTATTTAGTTAAAACTACTAATTTTGGCAAGTAAAATTGATATAATTTATGTTAACCATGTATGTTTCTATTAAAAATTATTACTTGAACTGCAAGCATTAGGAATAATGTACAAAATTGCCATGCATTAATATATTTTCATTTTTTAAAATTAATGTAAGGTTTGGTGTATTTATCAAATAAATATATTTTTTTGCATTTTTAGAATAATTTATCCAAGAAGTAGGAATTTTTTTAGGTAATTATTATTTTCTTCTTCATTTGCTCTATATTGTTCCTTATATATTTATTGATGTTTTTATTTTAATTAAAACTCGTCGTAATATATTCATCATTTCATAACTATTTAGCAGTGTTGCGGTAAATCTAATCATTTTTAGAAGTTTGTATAATATGTTTTTAATAAATATGTTTTAATGAAAAACTTTTTTAATTACATCCAAATTGCAAAATTCATTTCAAATTTCATCAGTTTTTAATTCAGTACAATTTAAGAATGAAAAGAAAAATAGTTTAAATAAATTCAGCCAAAAACATTGAATTAAATGTGATCTAATAATCAAATAAATAAAAATTTTTCCAGAGCAATTAATATGATAACAGGATATTTCAAAAATCTACTATTTAAAATTTCCCCCAAAAAAAATTCACAAGAAAATCGACTTATTAATTTATCCTTTCAATTCTTACAATTAAAATAAGTTAAATTTGTTTTTATCAAATTTTTTTTTAGAAACTTTCATTTTCAACTCTTTATATTTCTTCCGTTCCTCTCAATACTTATATTTACTTAACACAATTGAAACAAAATTTATCCGATAAGTTGTTTAGAAAAACATTAATTATTGAAACTGTAAATATAACTTTTCTAATTCTGATTTTATTCATAATATTGGCAACATAAAGGATGTAAAAGTATTATAAAAACGCGCTCAAGGAAAACTTGTAAATATTTCAAATAAAAGAAATTAATTCCCCTCTCATAAAATATATTATTCATTTATTTTATTACCTTATTTTGATCTCGATTAAAGATTAGGAGTGGATTTTTTTTTTAATAAACTGAAGTTTTCATTAAATAAAATGTAAGTTAATTATATTTTTATGAAATCATTTATAACGTGAAGTAAAATATGCATATTTTAATGCCTTATATCTCAATAAAATGTGCATATACATCAGGGTTACATAACAGTTTTCTAGTTTACCAAACCAAAGTTTTCTGTCCAATTAAATAAATCCCTTTTCAAATCTGTTGTAACTTAAGATTATCATTCTTTAATAAAATAGAGTATAGTTTTTTTTAACTCAATATTGAATATGCATAAATATTATATGGAGAAAAAGATTTTAAAAAACGAAAACCAAAGAAATCCTTCCGTTCTCTTTTATAAATTTACTACTCTCATATTGAGAACATTTTTACATCAGCCGCTAATTGAGACTCATGATATTAATGCATAACCACATCCCATTCCTGTTATGTCTCTTGGACCTCATTTCGCGTTACATACAGTACATAAGAAAGATGACTGAAATCACTGCCCTTTGCATTCACAACAACATGGTGGACACATTGGTCCTACTCCATAACAGTAGAAATTTCTGTTATCTGTTAAATTTAATTAGAAATCCAGTAGGAAATTTTTAATGATTACCGAAGGGCTGCTCTTAATGTGGGACCTTTACGTTACGTAGGATCAATACTTCTATTCAGAGAGAGAAACCTTACAACATAGTAGACCCCGATGTTGAATAAGAGTACCTAATTCTAAAGCCATCGTTGCATCGATTTAAATGGAATATTGTTTTCCTCTGATTTGTAGTTCATTATACGAAGGTCTAGTTCGCTATATGCGTATTTTGTTAAATTATTCTGCAGTTCGAGCATAATTCAAATTTGTTCGATCGACCTCTAGGAGGGCGGACCATTTCAACCAAAGGGGTGTCCATTGTTTTACAATGCATATTTGTAAATAGGTTTTCTCCAGAGCAATATTCATTAAGCATTGGGAACATATTTATACTTCATTATTCAAGATTATTCATGAGAATTAAATATAAATTTGCCATGTTATGGAGGGAGGGGAACGTTTCGATTACTATCATAATGTTACTCATTATGATAGTAATCCATAAAATAAGTGTTTAATAGGCCATATTTTTTTCTTACCCCATGAAACTCCCGATATTTGTATTAAAAATTTCAATCATTATTTTTTTTTGCCAAGCTTACTTTTACTAAGCCGAAAGTCTTAAATTAGCACGAATGGTTTTCTTGAAAGCTTAAATGTGTCTATGCTATTAATATTTACGCGCGTTTTTTTCCTTCACTACTATTTTCTTTAATACTTCTTTCTGGTTGAATTTTCTGCCGTACAAATGCATTACTAAAATTTGGAAAAAAAAAAAAAAAAAAAAAAAAAAAACAAAAATTTTAAATAAAAAAAAAAAAAAAAAAAAAAAAACAGTGGATTTTAATTTAATCAAAAGGAGATTTAGATATTTTATTTCATTAATACTTTTTTTCAAAATTTATTTTAAAAAAATGAGGCTTGATTTCAAGGGAAGCGCTTTTCGAGATCCAAAATTCAATAAACAACAAAAATCTCAATAATTTCTTATATGCTAATAAGTATAATTAAATACGACTTTTGAACGGAAGAACTAAACCGCCTATATTTTTTAGAAAAATTTGCCCCTATATGTACATATAACTTTAAAAATCGTTCACAATATTCACAATAAAATTTGTGAATAAAAAATGAAGCCTTAAGAAACAAATCAATGAGACTTAGTGAGATATTAATATTTTGTATATGCGAAATAGGTAAATGTGCAAAACACCTTTCTTTAACCCTCATTTAATTATGCGCATTAAAAAGCATAAGATACATTTTTATTCTCAGAAAGTGACCCTTTTTATCAAATTCATTTTTCCTAGAAAGTGAAAACTTTTCTTTAAAAAGTATATTACTATAATTATAAAAAAAAAATCATTAGTATATCTACAATGAATGAATGTTTTTATGAATTTGTCCATAATTATAGATTCATACAAGTAAAAACTAATCATTAGTACATCTACTTTTTCAAAAAGCAAGTTATTCCATTTTATTGATTTACAGTTTCATGAAAAATGTCGTATCAATACTTCCATTTAAACATTTCATTTTATTTTATTTGTTTTTCACGTTTTACATTAGGGTAAAGAAAAACCGATAATTTTTGTAAAAATTTCCCCAAAACTGCTTGTTATTTTAAATGAAAGAAACCCTTAATATTTTAAAATAACTTTTGTAAAAGAACCCTATTGCAAAAAATATAATAATAAACTACAATAAAATCGAATTCCATATAAGGTTATCAATTTTCTCTGTTTTCAATAAAAATCGAATACATAATTTCTGGTGTGAAACAAATTTTATATATCCTAAGATTTTGCGAACAAGTAAAAATGGATTTTGAAAATATGTTCCTAAAACTATGAATAGAAATATACTATGAAGATACATTAATGGGAATCTTGTTTTTACACATCTCAACCGTGTGCAAATGACGCACTACTTTCAGTTATTTTTAGAGATTATGCGAAAATATCGATAAGATAGAGATTAAATGATGAAAAGGAATATAATCTAAGGGATCGGTGATTCTATTAATGATATATGAAAAATAGATATTGCGAAATAATTTTTTTTAAAAAATTGACTGAATTATTATAGCAATGCGTTCATATAAATTTGAATTATTCTTTAATGATTGTTCGTATGAAGGGGATCAAAATAATGATTATCATTTATGTACAACCTTATTACGAAAATTATCTCATACATAACTATTTTATAGAACTTTTTAAACAAATTTTTCCACATCATCCAATTAATTAATGTGCTATTTTTTTTAAAGATTCAAAATTATTCTTAACATTATTTTTATTAGATTTTAATTTATATAATTTCGAAATTTAATGCTTATTCGACAATACAGCTCTTACGATAATAACATTTAATCCAGTATTTTAATAAACATAAGCTGTTTTCTGGCGTTGTGTTTATTCAGTCATTTATATTCATATTGCTTCTTTGGGACCGTTGGTATGATATGTTTACGCCTTTTCTAAGAAATATGCTTAAGGTCATAATGTCATTTAGACGAAACTTCTCATATCCGAGTATTTTACTTGAAAAGACTTATGATTGTGGTATCTTTCGAGTTATAGTACATTAACACCCACAATAATGCACTATTCAACTCTCTAATTTTATGTATTGAATATTCATGAATAAAGAATTAAAAGAAATAGTTTTACTATTGGGATAATATGTACTTTAGAACTTTTTAGTCTTATTCAATATAAAAAAAAATCCTTCACTTCAACATATTTTACAAAACTCAAATTCATAATACAAACTGTTCTGTGTTACTTATTATTTAGGTAAAATACTAATGACTAATTCTTTTGAAAGCATCAATTTTATTCTTAATAAACATTATGTACCTGTATAATAATGAGAAAATAGATTATTTCTTATCAAAGTGTAATGGAACATTAAAATATTACACTTTTGAATTTCATTTTGTTGTTGGTATAACATTTCTAACCTGTGCTACTATTATAACGATGATCTCTAAAATCGAGGCTCTCTGCTTTTGTTATGTCAGGTAAAAAACTTATGAAGTACTGACATTTTGTACTAAAAGGTAACCTTGAACTCTAACATTAGTAGGTGAAAAATATCAAAATTCAAAATTAGGTGTTGGATGCACACAATGAAACTAACAAAAAATATGTTTAGTTTTTTAAATGAAAACTCTAACTTAAAATGGTACAACGATAAAATTTTACCTCGAACTTCACCAGCACAGTTTTATTGGATTAATTATTAAATGTATCCAATCTTTTTTTCGGTGGTACAATCAGTAAGATTAAAAAGAATTGCGTGCCTGAAAGTCTGAAAGTTTCGTCGCAATTTTTAGTGCATTTTCTTATACTCAGTCTTATTCTATAATAAAATATTTTATTTAATATTCTGCTAGTTAATATAAATTACGTACAATATATAGTTATTTTAAATTATATATTCAGATAAAAATAATTGCATAAAGTAATGGTTTAATTATTTTTCAATCAGAGAGAGAGTATGTGTGTGTAATGAATGCATTAGATCAATAATATATCTATTATATATGTTAAACTTCACTTTAAAGACTTTCAGGTATTTACGATTACTTATCTTTGTATTTTATTTAGATTACTTCGTAAAGATTTCCAGGTAAGTGGTCGCACTCTTACTTTTTGGAATCAGGTTACTGCGTATTATACATATGCATGAATCGTTTTTTTAAGTGGTATATATTCACTTTTGAAAAAAAAAAAATGATTTAATGGTAATTTTAGGGAGTAAAGACATCATTTTTTTAAATTAAAAATCATATTAAATGGATCCTAATTCCTTCATAAATTAATTAAGATATAATTAGCGTTTGCCTACAATTTGACATTGATTTAACTTCGCAATATATTAAAATATCACATAATAAAAAAGAAAATATTAACCTTACCTCTCTGAAAAAAAATACACCTCATTTCTCGTAAACTTACTTACTTGTACATTAACTTGTTAACTCCATTTTATTACTTGTAAATTACATTCCACTTTCCTATTACTTTTAAATTATATTTCACTCTTCTATTATTTTTGTTATTTTTGCTATGTATTCCACTATTCTGTGGTTTTTGTATAATATTCTAGGTTACCATTATATATATTTAATTCGTTGCATTTTCTTATTATTTAAGAATTAAGGCTAAACCTACGAACAGCAAAAAATATTTAAAATATTAGCACTTTTTGGTTTTCTTTTATATTCTGACAATGAAATTTTAGTTTCGAACTTATTTTTAATGCGCTTGTTCTCTGAGTTTTCTATCACAATTTTGAAGCTTTCATTTGATGTCATTTAAAAATTAAAAATAATATGATGAATTTAATCTTTTATTTATAACTTTACAGCTAACTGGAAATCAATGCCCTGCAAGGATTTAAGAGTACGACAAAAAAAAATTAAAAATATTTTTTTTTTAAATTCAATATTTTCATAGAAAATTTCCAAAACAAATTCAATGTTTTATAAAATTCTTGGTATGCGTATGACACATTTACATAAATAACACAATAGTTTTAAACTTGTATATTAATATTTATACTTGATTTTAAATTTATTTTATATTTTATTTTAAATTTAAAAGTAATATTAAAACTTTTTTTAAAAAAAAGTATTATATATGATATTGAAAAATAGAGAAAATAATGAATTCTGTATTTTATGTTTATATCCATTCCAAACTAAGATAGTTATGAATTACGAGGAATTTGAAGGAAGAACGTATTTTATGCCTTTTAACTTACAGGATTGAAAAGTAATTATAAAATGGCTTTTTCAATCATTCAGATTTAAATCATAGAAACTTGCTCATTATAGTTGTTAATTCTACTTTATTATTTCATCACTGATTTTTGTGAAAAATTTATTTATTTTATTTTTGTTTCTACTAATTTCTTAATCGTAACATCCGGCCATTTTGATTTCTTGAACGTAATGTTAATCATGTAGAACTTCTACTACCTTCTCAAATTTTTTCTGTTTAATCTGTTCGAATGCAATAAAGTGTATCCGCAAGAGTAAAAAATGTTTTCGGTGGT
>BMAW01035044.1:352976-418797 GCA_019974015.1 Nephila pilipes | reverse complement strand
CGTAATGTTAATCCTATGGAATTTCGATTTAAATTCTCATATCTTTACTATCTGATCCATTTGAATGCAATAAAGTGCACCTGAAAGAGCAAAAAATAAAGAATGCTTCTGAGGAATTACCTTTTTCTCCGATTTTTAAAAATATTTTTACCTCTATTTTAATGATTCGTTGGCGAGTTTTCCGGTCTTGCAAAATATTTTTAAAAATCAGAGGAAAAAAGTAATTCTGCAGAAGCCTTCAATATTTTTTACTCTTTCGGATGCCCTTTTTGCATTCAAATAGATAAAACAGTAAAGATTTGAGAACGGTTATCGAAATTCCATAATATTAACATTATGTCCTCGAAATCAAAATGGCGGGTAGACGGGAGCCTTAAGATCTAATATCATGATTTTTGGGCAATAAATTAGAAGCCTATTTTTTCTATCAGATCGAATTATAATTTTTGGATGTTTCATAAAAAATAAAAATATTTGTTATGTATGAAGATCTTCATAAATCGAATGTGATTTTGGAGTTGAATTGCAAGAAATTTTATAAATAGACAAAAGTTATAAATAGGTAAAAATATGAGAGAAAGGATAACCTCAAACCATTCAATTTGAATATAATGAAGAATTATAAATTTATGACCTGTAATTGGATCACTTTGCATTTTATTCATTCACAATATAATATTCATTCACAATATCAACAATATACATTAATCATTACGGTGTGTCATTCTGAATTGGTTTAGAATATTCAAATTTCAGAATAAAAAGGAAGATAAATGTAGCAAACCATTTATATTGAAATATTTTTAAATGTTGATATGATGTATGAAGTACCCAAGAGAAAATTTATTTTCATATTCATTATAGATTTCATTTTTTGAAGACAAATTTTGTGTCACGATCATAATAAAAAGCAACAAAAGTGACAGAAAACGGCAGCTGTAACACGAGACGGCGAGTGTGACAGAAAACGACGATTTTGATATGAAGTAGCAACAACCTCGAAGCAGCCATCGTGTTATGAAGCAGGTAACTGTAGTGGTAAGCTGTGAAATCAGTTTACGAAACTGGAGCGACTATTAATCTATAAAAACTTTAAATAAAACTAAGTTGTATATTTTAAAAAAAAATAACAAGGTTTCATTAAAACGAGTGACAAAATTTACAGTTTTTTGTGTGGAACCTATTACAGACGGAATATAGGCTCAGAACACATTAATACGATGATTACTTTTTTTTTTTTTTATTACACAGGCAGAGTCGACCTTCTCTATAAAGGAGCCTGGACTCAAGAAACCATTTGGAGTCCTAAATTTTTTTTTGTAAAGTAAGAAAAAATTAAGAATGCGAACATATATTACTAATGTATGTTGATTTAACGCGTGAATTTGTTTTTGCTAATACATTAATTATTTCAGGAAGATTATAATTTTTTGAAAAATTTCTTTTTCGATGCTTAATATAGCAAGTGCATTTACGCGTTCTTTTCACATGCTGGACTAAAAAGTTCAGTTTAGTTGGGGATACTCGGAAGCTTCCCGAGTTAATTAACAGAAACTAACCATTCATATAATCAAGAATTAGTTTGAGAAGATTGTCGAAATTTATAGATCTACTACAATAATATTTACGATTATATCTCGAATATCCTAATGAAACGTTAATGTTTTAGTGATAACGATAGGAATATTGTCAAATTTTCATGTGTACATTATTTTGTACTCGTGAAAACTTAACAATCGGGGGGGGGGGGATGGAGGTTGATCTCAATCGCGGGGCCCCGGTGCATAATATCCGTCGCACCCTCCAGATGGCCGGTCCTGCGCACAGGAAGTAATACTGCCCGTAGTTCCCAAAAGATTTTATTTCTCTTGATTGTGAATTCTCGATTTGTATAAGTATGACAAAAATATATTCATATGATAGATATTTTGTTCCTATATTGTCCCGATTTGAATAAAGCCTATAGAATTTAATAATAGAAACTGTTATGAGTTCAATGTGTTTCGTATATTCATTCGCTCAAAGTTTCTGTATAACATATTTAAACGGGTATAATTTTCTTGATACATGGTATTGAAGGATTTGATTTATAAGTGATTTGCTTTATTCCCTTAAATCAGAGATTTTCTGAAACTTTTTTACACTGTTATCCACTTTGCGTGAAAAATGTTTGCTTCCACCCCTTATTTATACTCGTATTACTTAATGTATAAGCTTTATCAAAAATAAACAGGACTTACACGGTAAAATATATTTTTTTTATCGTTAAAAAAATGCGTCCTCCATGTACGAGTAAATAATGAATGACCATCGAGGAAATAATGAATGAATTAGCACTTTGTTAATAAACATCAAAAATTAAAATAAAATTTGGTGTAGCTTGAATATAATTTTTAATGTTATTTTTTAATTAAAATGTATCTTGAAAAATTGTGTAGAATTTTGTTATAATTCCAGAATACGCGAAGTTTTTTTCAGATCGCTGAGGCCACGTTTAAATCCAAGTAATCAAGAGAAATATTTTAAATGTAACCGAAAATCCTATTAATAATTATAAAGCCGTAGCTTAAATTACTAAAAATATGATATTTAAATCCTAATTATACCGCTCTATAGTTGGTACGCCTGCACACATGTTTTTATGCTTCTTTAGACACTATCAAAAGCTTTATACGGATCGATTGTTATATATTTTGGGAAATAAAGAAACACGACTTTTCAAAGCTTTTTTGGTCGCATCGATTATAATTACGATTGATCTCAACTAATGCCAATTAATTAGATCTCAACGTCATTCACCGGACTTTCTGCCGCATCCTTAAACTGATCCCAGCGCCTAAGGGCAGTATAGATTACTTTGGGATTGGTAGTCAACCGAATGTGTGTCCTCGAGCCACATTTTATATTAAATTTAATTTCAGGCTGGGTGCATGAACCTTTTAAATATTCCTCAAGGAAGAGATTATAGTCAGGATAATATAATCGTATCATATTATAGTATGAAAATTATACCTTTGTAAAGATAAATGTCAGTTCCAAATAGTATATAGTTACCGTAACAATATGTAATTCTGGCTGAACACTTAATAAATTTATAAATTGACAGCTGATATTCATTGTATTAAGAGCATAAAATCAATGAAAAAGTATAAAAAAACATATTTGTCAGAGCTTCAAATAATAAACTTATATAACTGAAATCTACTGACTTCCCAAAATTTCATTTTTTTTTTTAAAGTTCATTTTTAGACGTAAGATTCCTTTAAAACTTTTTGTAAATTTCTGAACTTTCTTCTGATAAACGATTTCTTTACAGGATTACATTGTATTTCATAAGTGAGAATGTTACTCACAATATGTTGTATATTTTATACATACAATATGTACATAAAATCATAATTGACTCAACAATTCAAGGTGAGCCAAGGACTTCTTTAGAAGAATCCTCCAAGATTAACTGCTTTTTCCCTTAGTCTGCCAGTTCCTCTCCCTTATCACCTTAAAACCCAATTCAACAGAATGGAATCAAACCACCGTTGGTTTGGGGTCTTTTTCTTTCCCGACTAGTAAAGGGCTTTGTAGCAAAAATATTTTAATGGATATATATATATATATATATACATATGTACACAGAGAGAGTGAGTGGATATGAAAATTACGATTGCACCGATAGAAAAAAAAATACTTTTTTTAAAAAAAAATATCGCAATATATGTTATGTGAAAAATAATGCTGCATCAGAATGTGTTGTACAAATTTTGTTTGCTGTAGCCGAGTACGGGCTCTAAATGCGTCTGCGGTTTCTGCAAGAAGAAACTGTATAGCTAGATTTCTAGATAGCTA
Source organism: Nephila pilipes (assembly GCA_019974015.1). NCBI lineage: Eukaryota > Metazoa > Arthropoda > Arachnida > Araneae > Nephilidae > Nephila > Nephila pilipes. The sequence continues at coordinate 414,954 of BMAW01035044.1, read as the reverse complement.
TTATTTCGCAATTAGTACTAAAAAGCATTTATCTGAAGAATTCTGAGGACGTGCCATTGGGCGAATTCGCTAGTTGTTTTTTGTTAATGTTACGCTAGAAGTGGCATTTTGTTCTATCGGCGACGGACTTCGTAGTTTTGAACCATGGTCAAGTGACGAAGACGACATCTAAGCTGTCACATCACTCTCCTAATTTCTTCATCATCTTAACGTGAGGACCTTGAACCTCTTCAGATTTAACATGCATCAGCTCCGCTAACCGACGGTCTTTAATGGAATCAAGACTGGATTCGTAACAACGCTGGCCATGAGCTCGTGACTACGACATTTCAACGGCTACCACGTATTTGGGCGAATAGAATCGAACCTATGTAGGAAGTTGGTAGAATGTGAGCCTTTTTGTAATTTATAGCCTGTGAACTGCATTTTTTAAAACAGATTCAGCTTTTAGAACGTACAGCCAAGGAAGATCCAGAACTACAAGTGCTACAAATAGCCATTATTTATAGTGAAGTACAAGCCCCAGTTACATAACCTCTGCTCAAATCTTCTATCGTAGCAGTTACTAGAAGGCTAGTATCAAAACGCAGATGGTTTTGTGAAGGAGGATTGTATTTAAGTCTTCCGGCTTTGTGTATAACTCTCACACCATGCCACCGAAATGAAAGGCTTAATTATGAACGCACGCGTGTCAATTGGAGTGCAAAACAATGAAGTATTCTTTACTGATGGAATCACATTTTGTTTGTAAAATAACGAGATGGTCAGAATTAGCTGGGAGGAGCCTGAAACCCGCTTCATCTCAATCAAATCCATGAAATAGACATATTCGATGGTTCCAGTGTAGTTATGTGTGGGGGCAGGCGTATCTTTCGATGACCATTCTAACCTAATTATATATCTTCCTAAGAGGCACCGATAATTTTTGGTTGTATAGAGACAACATTCTTGATTCCATTGTTCATCCTTTCGCAAGTGCACTTAGTGACTCCCTTGCCTTACTGAAGAATTATTTTCTTGAGAAATTTTGTGCATTTTGGCTAGCCAGCCCGTTCTCAGGCCTCCAGTTCGATTGAATGTATTTGGGATGCTCTAGGGCCGGAGTACTCAACCTTTAACACTTTGGGAAATCCTTTGAGTTTACAATTTTCTTGAAAGAACCTCTTGATCAAAGAGCAGAGAAAATAAGATATCAAAGTATTATCCTACTCAAATTTACAAAATTATTATTGCATCCTTATTTTATCACAATACAAAATCTTAATAAAATAATAAATGGTAAGGTAGCTAATGTGTTTTTTTTTTTTTTTTTTGGTTTCCAAAATATATTCTATGAATAATAAACGAAAGCAACAATATTTAAAATTATAAAAAATTAGTAATAAAGTTTTTTTTAATGGCTTGGATGTGATTGCTTTTTATTGCAAAGTATTTTTACGTCAGTAATAATTGTTGAAATCTGCAGCCTAACGTCATCTTCAACATTCAATCTGTTTCTATATTTCGTTTTTGTCGCAGCTTATGGAGAAAGAATTTTCGCATATATAGGTTGAAACAAATGACATTAGTTACTTCACAACTCTTTTGGCAATTTCAGGATATTTTTTTCTAATGTCAATCCAAAAATGCATAATATCAACTTGACTAAATTTTAGTTTCAATTGAGTGTCGGTCCGTTTACGAATATCAATGTTTTGTTTTCTTTTTTTTAATGGGAGTTCGGAGGTATCACAGTCTTGAAAAGGATTTTCGATCCAAAATAATTTTTTTTCTTTTTGAACAGGGAAATATTCAAGAAATGCTTTTTACGGATCTGATAAATGTTGGACCAACTAATTTTTACATTTGTATCGATATCAGTGTTACTGCTAAACAAAATATTATGCAAATTAGGAAAGCATTCAATGGTATCTTTCAAAATACAATCTGTCCCAAATTTCAATTTTAAAAGAGTGGCGTCAATTTTGCTTTATACCTTGAAAATAGTGATACTTGTTCCTTGCAGCGATGTGTTGAGGCAAAGATAAAAGTGAGTAAAAATTTCTGCTAAATACACAACATTCTGAATCCAAACTGATTTATTTAATTTTTGAGCTAACTGAGATATATATTCAATTAAGAAAATTCTTATTTCATCTTTTAATTCGCAAAATCTTGCCAACACTGTTCCATGAGATAACCAATGGACTTCCGAGTGAAACAATAGTGTTTTATGTAAACCCCGTGCTTTCATACAATAAAATGAATTCGATGGCCTTTATTTGATAAAATTTATAATTTTAATACAATCATTAAGTACTTGTTTAAACTCTTCTGGCATTTTCTTTACTGCAAGAGCTTGTCGACTACAATGAGTACTACTCATGTGAGATTTTTTTTTGTTTTTTTTTTTCCATGCATGAAACTAGCCGTTCAACTTTCCAAGCTTTGCCTTAGCTTCATCGATACATACTTGATGACATCACATTCTAATTGACTGTCCTGTCATTGATCATCATCGTCGCGTTTTCTTTCATTCATCAGTTTTAAACCTGTAACTTGGGGGGGGGGACCCCACCATAACTTATTTGCTTTTCTAAATAAAATTGGTCTTTTACATTATATTTAAAATTTTAGCCTTCCAACTTTTCATCACCTTGTGTTTAATTTTTAAAATAATACAGTTTTTATTATTTTAACAAATGTTTGGCGCAATATGGCCTTCTTTGGCTCTTGCGCCATAAAATTCCACTGTCCCTCACATACTTGATGACATAAATCCCAAAATATATTATACTTTCTGAAGTATGAATATACAAAATAAAAAATTTCTTTATGCAATTGTTTTAATTGACAGACTTTTACAAATTAGCATATCGTTTTGAGCAGCCATTCCATTTATATATCTCACAATAACGAGCAATATCGATAATCCAGCAATATCTATAGTTTCGTTAGGTGGAGTAGTGAATCCATCTTCAGAAGCTTTCAAATGTCGTATGAGCTCATTTTCACAAAAATTAGACATATCTTTAACACATCATGAATTTGTAGTATCCGAAAGGGGGATACAATAAATTTATATATATATATATATATATATATATAATTCTTCCCCAACCATGGTAGTAACTACATCTTTTACACACGGTTTTAATTAAGCTTTCTGCGATCGTATAAGATCTCACCCTGTTGAACAATACGATAACTGACAAGATCTGATGCTTCCAAAGTATTAACATTATCATTTTCAGCTTTCTTAAAGGTCATTTTTCTATTCTTCACTTCATTACATTTTCTTTTAAAACACTCAACATTTTTATTATGTTAAGTTGGATGATTTGCTTCTAAGTGTCTTTCCGATTTTGAGGGATTTAGACTGTTGTTGTGCATCGCATGTTCACATTCAAAGCATAACCCTTTTGGTTTGTTTTTATCACCAATCTGGGTAAAACTAAATTTTATGCATTCTTCATTATATTTTCTTCTTTTTGCAAATGGGTGAATCTGAATCACCTGACAATTTTTTAGTACTAACATTTGATTCATTATCAGCAATAATACCGAACCTATTTTCTGAATCCGTTGTGTGAAGCTTACCAGTTTTTCACTACATATCTATTATTATTAGTGTAGTATAAATTGCAAATAAACAATAAGAATTATCAATTATGACATAAAAAAGAAAATAAATACTCGCTGTATTTAACAGACAGAATGAAGTTCACAGAACTGATATGTTTGGTTTGGTTCGGTAGAACGTGATATAATTATGCTGCAACCGAAGGATTCGGCTTTATCCCATTTAACATAATCCAGGTGCGTAGGCAACTTCGGATACAGGCAAGGAGAAGCAAAAAGAACGGGTGTATAGCTCTCTCTCTCTCTCACACACACACACATTCACAGATCTATCAGAACTTCTCAATCCGAAACATTAACTGAGCAGGTGCAAAAATGCTCAGAAACGGGATTTCTGGAATAGACTTGGTACCACAATTAGCGTACTTGAGACTCTTATAAAAAGTTCTAAAGAAAATGCGCCAAATCAGTGGGTGATTCTTCACTTGAGCCAAAGAATGGAGACTAATGTGTGACCTAATGTGTCTCGTTTAATGTATTTGAAGCTCGCTTGTGACTTTGAAGAAATTTAAGATTTTATTTTATCCATAAATTATTTATTTATATTTATTTTTACAAGCGAACTGCCTTTAAAAGTTCGATCTTTCATAAAAATTAAAATATTACTTAAATTTTGGCGCTTTGATTAAGTTAATAGTGGTTACTTGCGGAACTCCTGCCACAGTTCCAGGGAACTCAGGTTGAAGACCTCTGAGCTAGGAGAACGTATTATTGAACTTAATATGTTCCCTGCATCTGTTCGAACTGCTTTCATTTAAAGGAACGGAATTTGCTGCTATCTAAGTTACTTAACATTCTCATTTTGATGGAACATTGTAGTAGGGGGATCACGCTACACATCGAATTGATCACATTCTGAACTTGGGTATTATGTTTTTTAACATGTTTCCATTTTGTGTGTTTTCTGGAAGGAAAGTAATCATATGGTTTTTTCTTTTGTCAAACATTGTCTGATTAATGTTTTTGCCAATTTTTTTTTCTAAAAATTGTAATAAATAGAAATTTTATAATCACAATTTTCAGATTTTTCCATAATTTTTTGAATTTTTTTTTATTTGTTTATCTATTTATTTTTATTTTATGAAAAAACGCGGATCACGTAATGAGAGTCTAGGAAGACTCCCACGTATCGAGTTATGTCCCGCAAGTTATTTACTATTTAAAAGCTAAGTTTAAAAGGGATAGGAAACTATTGAGATAACTATATATTCCCAATAAAGCACACGTTGCATTTTTACCTCAAAACCCACAGAATAAGTTCATTAAACAAGATCACAATAATTACATCAGTAATTCTATAATATTTTCAGGTTTATAAAAATTCTAAGTACATTTCTGAGAGTTCAACATAAATGTGTACTAAATGAAGAATAAATGCAGAAAACAATGGCTCCTAATGAAGACAGTGTTTGAAGTTTTGATATTAGTTAAATATCAGTTAACCAGTTACTGAAATTATTCTAAATATGACTTAAGTATTCAACATCAAGAATCCATTAAAATTAATAAAAAAATTGTCACATATATCTTGCTAGATGCTCCCCTTATATCACTGTAATCATTAATTATATTACTAAACGAAAATTTTCAATAGTTTGTCGCATCGTGAGTATAAATTTTGATTATCTCTCGAGAGCAGCGTCTTACTGGAACGATTTCTACGGGGGGAAATGAATATTCGTATTGGAGGAAAATTTTGATTCCCTCCTAGAAACATTGGTCTGCATTTACAATAACAGGTCAATTGAAAAGTCCCCGACCTGACACATAGATGGCGCTACTAGAATTAAATTTTAGTTAGCCCTAACCCTCAAAAGATGCGTGTATAAATTTGACAGCTGTCGAATCATTAGTTTGTGATTTATAGCATTTTGAGAGAAGCAACTTTTGTTATTGTGAAAAAAATGGATAAAAAGGAATTTCACGTGTTGATAAAATATTGCTTTTTGAAGGGAAAAATATAGTTGAAGCAAAAACTTGGCTTGAAGCCGAGTTCCCGGACACTGCCCCAGGAAAATCAACCATCAAGGAGTGGTATGCTAAGTTTAGACGTGGTGAAATGAGCACCGAAGACGGTGAACGCCCAAAAGAGGTTGTTACCGACGAAAACATTAAAAAAATCCACAAAATGATTTTGAATGACCGTCAATTGAAACTGAATGAAATAGCAGACATTCTAAAGATATCAACTGAACGTGTACATCATATCATTCACGAATATTTGGGTATGAGAAAGCTCTGTGCAAAGTGGGTGCCGTGCGAGCTCACTTTTGACCAAAAGCAACGACGAGTTGATGATTCGGAGCAGTGTTTAAAGATGATCAAGCGTAATAAACTCGAGTTTTTACGTCGATATGTGACAATGGATGAAACATCGCTCCATCATTTCACTCCGAAGTCCAATCGACAGTCATCCGAGTGGACTGCACACGATGAACCCGCTCCAAAGCGTGGGAAAACGCAACAGTCGGCTGGCAAGGTTATGGCGTCTGTATTTTGGGATGCGCATGGAATAATTTTCATTGACTATCTTGAAAAAGGAAGAACCATCAATAGCGACTATTACATAGCGTTATTGGACCGTTTGAAGGACGAAATCGCCGAAAAATGGCCGCATTTGAAGAAGTGCTGCTTCACCAAGACAATGCACCATGTCACAAGTCAGTGAAAACGATGGCAAAAATCCATGAATTGGGCTTCGAATTGCTTCCTCATCCACCGTATTCTCCAGATCTGGCCCCCAGTGACTATTTCCTGTTCTCAGATCTCAAAAGAATGCTCGCTGGGAAGAAATTTTCGTCGAATGAAGAGGTGATCGCCGAAACTGAGACCTATTTTGAAGCAAAGGACAAATCGTACTGCAAAAATGGTATCGAAAAGTTGGAGGCTCGCTATAATCAGTGTATCATCCTTGAAGGGAATTATGTTGAATAAAAAAACTAATTTTGCCAAAAAAATGTGTTTTACTATGGTAGGACGGGGACTTTTCAATTGACCTGTTATCTATGTTAAGTAATTCTGGTATATGCTGCTATGTGTTGCAGTGCACATTATTATTCTTTTTTTCGAAACGAATTTTTAAACGTAATATGTACTAGGTTGATATTTGAGTATAAAAATGGGATTCCAAGCTCTTCAAAATAATTTTTTCATTATTATTTTCTCAATTGATATTTTTGACTATATGTCTATGTATATTTAGAAATCTACATCTTAACACCCATTTATACGAAACGTGGTATACAGATAGTTCTTTTTAACACAAAAGAAGTAGTTCCAAGTAGATTTCCAAAATATTGAATTATGCTTTCTATGAGAAATAAAATTTGAGAAAAGAAATGGGAGGGGTCTTATAGCATTTTTATTTATCTGGAGTAAAAATGCTATAAGACCCCTCCCATTTCTTTTCTCAAATTTTATTTATAATTGTAAAAATAAAAAAAAGAATCAGTTTGTTGATTAAGGTACATTAATGTGTTTATGATAACTTTATTTTACCGCAAAATAGGATGTGGGTTCGATACCATTTTTGGAAGACGTCTAGTTTTTCATTATGTTAAATGTAAAACGTTCGAATTTTCTGATTTTATGAGAAAAGTACGTGTAAAACGCGTATGAAAATAAATCAATAATCAATGTTTTTAAAATTATTTCTATTGTATTTTACTGTTATTTGCATATAAATAAGCCATTGATATTTTTGCAATATCTTTACTGTCTTTATAATAGTTGGTAATTAAATCAGTCTAGTTACCAAAAAATATTTTCAATTTTTTTATTCATACTTTATATGAAATTATTTTCAATTTCTTAAAAAAAAAAAATTGTACTTTATGTTCAAGTAATATATAGATATGAAAAGCTAAATGCTCTCTTTTTTTTTCCAAAATATAATTGAATTTGTTTTTAATGAATAATAATTAATATTAAAGAAATATTGAATGGGGAAATACTAGAGATGCATTTCAAACTTTGCTGTTATTTCATTTGAAATATTTTCAAAGATAAATTCTTACTCAAATACAGCGTGTATGAAACTTGTTTTAGAATATCAGCAACTTTTAAGAATATCTAACCGAATCACCTGTGTGTGTATATATATATATATATGGGGGGGGGGGCCAGCTAATTATCAAATAATTTATTTTATTTTCTTGTGTACTGTAAAACCAGTTCCACAGTTACTCGATAGATGGCACCACGAATCAGCGTCTTGCTGTGATAGCTCATGCAGCTCCACCTATTCCCGAATAAAACTGAGAGACATTTCGTTCTCGCTCTCTTTTCTTCACTTTCCGCTTCTGTTTTCTTTCACATTACCCGCGTCGGAAGTAAATTCCGAACGCCCATCGCTGATATGCGATACAATGAGGTAGCTATCTATCTTGCTCCGATGAACTGGTCAATGCGTCATCTCCTGTTGTAAATGTTTTCTCTCTTCATCCTCTCTTCTAATAAACGAAGTGAAGCAAGTTGAGCCTCATCATTGAATTCTTACGAAATCACCATAGAATCCGGTAATGGATTTACCCCCGTAGACAACCCAGCCCTTTGCGTAAGAGCAAGTCAGTGTAGATTCGGGATGTACAATCTCATCAACCCCGATCTACACACACACACATATACATAATACAATACAATACATGTGTGTGCTTGCGGATTTCTTCTTCACACATTATACAAAAATGTTTGCCTACGAAGATATGCATCTTAAATTAGCAAATTCAAATAAATTTTAAAACATGTGTCAGTACTTATAAAGCTGTTCTCATGTAAAAAATTATTTTTAAACGGTTAGTAAATATTACAAAAAAAAAAAAAAGATAATCTAGATTATAATTCAAATTTATATTTTTAGGGTTTTTTTTATTTTTATTTTTGACTTTTTTTTTACAGATTAAAGTTATTCTAACAGAGAACATATCTTATTTTTATTTGATTAGCTTATTACTGTATCATAATATAAATAATTTCTCGTAATGTTTAATTAAATGCAATGAAAGTATTTTATCGCTCATATAAATTTCTTATTGAAATTTTCCTGTTAATCACTTTCTTGTAGCATTTTCTACCAATTTATTTTCAATACGTTATCAATCATTGTGAAAGTATAATGCATGCTTCTATAATTTTTAATGTTTTAAGTTCGTAATTTTAATTCTGATTTCTTTTATTTTTTGCTATTCTGGGCAAAAGAGATTCCATTATTCCAAAAATCTTTAAGATTAGTTTCTTTTTTTATATATACATATATGTCTAGTTCAACTTCAAAAAAGTAACTTGCTCTATCAACTCTTTTTATTGTAATTTTTAATGAATAATAATCCATTATTTTCCTTTTCATTTATTGAACGAAACAAATCTTAAAAATACGAATATCTTAAAAATTGTTCCCAACATAAACTTAAGAATGGTGAATTTAAGCGATGAACGATATAAAGAAAACATCTTTTTTCAAAAGCTATCGAAAACATTTATTGTGATGGAAAATAAAATCTAGTGTGAAATATTTTTATCGTTTACACTCGAAGAAAAGAAATCGGAATCTTCTGCAAACGTTTTTAGTGGTATTTTTTTTTTTAAACATGGTATTTTTGAAGAATTGATAAAGAAAGAATTGGGTTTATTTGACAGTACGTATTCTTTAGTAAAAAAGTTTCTTACCACGGAATTTTTAAAGGAGAGATTTAAAAGTTATTTTTTGATGTTTCGTGGTAGGACTAAAAAATAAAATATTCTATTAAGAAATTAATCAATGTACTTATTTCGGTAAATAAACGCAAAGGTAATTTTCTTAAATATTGTTCAATGATATATATTCATATATTTTTAATTCCACGAACCGTATGTTTAAAAATTGGCTTTTCAGTTAATCTTGAAAAAGTCATCTAGTTTAAATGACATTTTAATTACGTTTTTATTAAAAAAAAAAATAAAGATTTTCAAGCTTTACAACTACGTTATTGTTATACAAAGTAACTCAAAAAGTTCAGGTTCGAGTGTATAACGGAGTCAAACACGGCATACAGAGAATTTCATTAACTTAAAATTAAGACTAAATGCATTAAACTTAACAAAATTGACGTACTATATAGAGCGCAGGACGGCATGGGCATCCCATGGAGGGAGACTTTCTTAATTCGAAAGCAGTCAATTTAGAGATAGAAGAAATAAGTAAAATGTGGCGTACGTTCAACGCCAATATCTTTTTAAAAGGGAGCAATAATTAACGACAAGACCATATTGAGGGGTTGAAATCAGGAGACTAAATTCATCGATTGTAATGGGAAAACAACCCTATAATGGAATCTTGGAATTCTAATCTAAAAGATTAAGGATACCGGACACTGAACCTTTGACGGGGTTCGTACCCTTCATTCCCACTGGTGTCGGGGCACAGAATTAGGTTGTTATGATTAGGAAGTCTTCGCAAATTACTTAAAGCGCAAGAGCCATCTGGTAAATTTCTTTGTATAAACTCTTTCTTAAATATTTTTAAGCCTGATAGGGATTTTTCAACTTTTTCTTTTTGCATTATTTACAGACAGATTAAGTGTTGATTATTGCTTCTGAATAATGAACTCACTCTTACCTTCTTTAGGTAGGAACCTGGAATCATGATCCCGAGGCTTTCTAGTGATCTTTTTCTTTCCCATGGAGTTTCCTGTCTTTGGTAAGGACAGGTGGTGCACCCCCGGGGATACCTTAGCGATTTGACTCTATTTTCGATTCCCCATCTTGTCAACCAATTTTTACATTTTTTTAAAAAATTTTCAAGCATGTAGATCATTTTCCCACTCTGTTTGGTATGTCTCGATCTTGCACCATTAAACTCCACCAATACTTACTCACTAATCTCATTTCCCTGCAAAATTAATTTTTTTTGCATAGTATATAATAATGAAACTGTAAAACATGAACGCTTATGTATCCATAGATCAATAAAATGCTTATGAATTCCAAAGGAGCATATGAACATAAAACACTCAAGAACAAGTAAATTTTTTTATTATATACATATATGAAAAATGTTACATGTTCTTGTTCCATTTTTTTAAAAAAAACTATTCCTTAACTTGTTTTTTTGATTTACTTATTATTCTTTCACTTATTTATTTATTTAGATTCCTCGAATCAAAACCTCAACTGTATTCAAATAAATTTAACCCTATATAATTACTACATATGATTGCTTTCAACATTAGAAAAAAAAATCGAAACGGTTGAATTTTAGGGGGGAAAAAATCAAGTTTTGTATTAAATTAGTACTAAATCGCATCGATTTTCTAATTTTATCAGCAGAAAGTGAAAATAAATTTTCTTTGGTAATTTCTTAATACAAGTATTTTTAAAATATTCATGTATTTGAAATAAATAAAGGAATTAAAAGAAATGCCTTTAAAAAAGAATTTGAAATCACTTTTGTGTCAAAGTATATTATGAATATAAGCAAAGTCATATAGTTCGCTTCTAATACTTTAATAAACTACACTTAAGATATACTCTCGCTAAAACACACGAAATAATATATAATTATTTTATTTTTGTTTGTAGTATCTGCAAACATTAAATATTATGTGCATACTTTTTTTTAATTATTTCTATGTTTTCAATAAAATGATCGAATTAATAAAGGTACACATGAAATTTATTAAACATTTAGGTACATATTCTATAGTTGTCCGTTTTCCTAGAACATAATAATAAGATTCAAACTGGAAAAGAAATCACAGAAAGCTCTTTGTAAATCATTCTTAAATTTGATCAAATTCAAATTGGTAGTAATGTCAAATATCGCATCAAAATATAAAAACCTACTGTAGCAAAACGTCTTCGAGTAATTAGTCGTACATTATAAATAAAATACAAATTGACAATCAAAAATATTCTTTGGTGGAAATATATATATATGCATAAACAAAATTTTTATGTATTGCTATGCACATTACATAAATGCTTACGTACTCCGCTTCTTAATTAATATTAATAAAAATGCGAGAATTTTAGGATTGGTTCATAAATTTAAAAATAATATAAATTACATTGAAAATTTAAAAAAAAAAAGCAATTAAATTGTAAAATATCCAATATTGATTCCAATGAGATTCAGAAATCGGTTACAAAACAGATATGAAAAGTTGCAAAAGAACCAAAGACCTTCCAGTTCGGAGTCGTTTTCCTTTCCTCTAGCTCAGGGGTCTTCAAGCTGTGTTCTTCGGAACCCCATGGTTCCACGAATCAAAATAAATATTCGATGTGGAATATTTTTCACTGGGGTGTTCCCCTTTTTTAGATGAACCGATTCGAAAAATAAGATTGTTCTTTCGATTCTCAAACGTAATTGACTGTTGACTGATTCAACAGCATTGTTGTTGTTTTACTGTACCTTGGTTTTCATCTTCAATAAACTCTTTTTGTTGACTGATGGAAGTTGTTTGTTTTTCATCCTCATTTTTGCTCAAATTATGATTGCCTGAATTTCCAGGCCCTGTTATAAATTTGTCTGTAGCTCCTTTTTGTTGGTTGACAACTTGCTCATGTCTTTTTATTTAATTAATTTTTTTTCAATTCCTGATTGATGTTCCATTTTTCTAGTTACTAGTTAAAAGAAAAGTATATTTAACAGTCTGAATTATTAAAATATTAGGAAAGGGTTTTTCCCTAGTATTCTAAGTTATATACGTAATATTCTAAGCGTCATTTAAGTTACAGAGATTTTTAATTTTGTTTATAATAAAAACTTACTAGGTAGACGTGTTAGTCTAAAACTGCTCTTAGAAGATCTCGTATCGATCTAAAAGTTCCTTAAAGCAAAAGTTCTTAAAAAAAGAATTGACCCATATCAGATGACTTGTACATTTGAAATAGGATAGTATTACTGGAAATAAAAAGAAATCCTTCAATAGATTACTTGAATTGAGTAAAAAAAGAACACCAAAAAGGAAAACAAATTCCAGCGAAAAACACTACACTTATAATCCTTTTTTCAAATATGGTTTCATTAGAGGGAAAATAATTCGAGATAAAAACCAACGTTTTTATATGGTGGCAAAGTTTATTAAAAAATTATTGAAATATTAGTTAAAACTTGTCGCAAATGTCTAAATATTGCATTGTTAGGCAAGTAAGAACGATTCCCAAAGTTTCAGAGCTCTAGCTTGATGGGAAGTTGGTTAAATTAACGATCGAAAATTTGATGACACACTGATACACACACCAAGTGAAATACATAAAAACGTTGTAAAAAACAAGTAAAATTTTGGAGGGCCTTCTGAAATCGGGGGCCCGGGCATGCTCCCGAAGCACCCGCTGTTAAATCCACCTTTGACTATCTCAGTTTCAATGACCAATGGCATGAAATACTAAATCACTCAAAAAACTAAACATACTCGTACTTTACAACCATCGCTCTCGTGCTAAACATTGCGAACTAAAATTACGTTATCAATTATTGAATTAAAATTTAACAAAATAATAGTTGTGCACTTTCCCCCTTCAAATTTAATGCTATCGCTTTTGAAATTGAGGTTAAAATAAAAGAGAAAAGCTGTGCCTTATATAATCATGCAGAATGGGAATCAAAAGGGGTATTTGGACTTTTAAATGGGATTTAACTTTTTTTTAAGCGTTTGCGTAAAACTTTTCAAATTTTCCTGCTTAAAAGGTTTTGTTATTAAATAATGAGACGGAAGCTGTAAAACATTTTATTTTGATGTCATACATATTTACTTATTATCACCTTTAATACACCCCCTCCTCTATCCCTACAACGCTCCATGCACATCTTCCATTGTTCGAAACAGTGCTGGAAGTCTTTTGTTAGCTCCTTCAGAATGCGTGCCTCTTAACACATCGATCAATAACTCCCGAGACTAACCCAGAGATGGCGCTCGTAGTAAACCAGGTCTTTCTAGAGTACTAACCTTTGCTTGAAACGTGTCAAAATTTTAAGTCGATCGGACCAGGAAAAAGGTTTTTTGAAGTGAAGTGAAAAAGGTTTTTTCCAAGTGGGTGCCGCGATTGCTTTCGATGGAACAAAAACAGCAACGAGTCGATGATTCAGAAAGCTGTTTATCGCTATTTACTCGCAACAAAAAAGATTTCTTGCGAAAAAAAGGGGGGGAGATTTGGAAAAGCGTTGGAACGATTGTATCACCCTAAAAGGTGATTAACAAAAAGTGTTATGTTGATGAATAAAAAAAAATTTTGCAAAAAAAATGTTGTTTTCAATGTTAGACTCGGGAGTTATTGATCGATGTGTTATCTATCACAGCTTCAACAGACTCAAATTTTGATTTTGTTCCTATTAATTCAGATTTCTCCTTAGGAAAAAGATAAAAGTCGCATGGCTCAAGATCCGTCGAATAAGGCTGATGGTCTAACATTGGGAGGCTGTAACTTGGTTTGAAACCTTTTGACAGATAATTCAGAATGACTTGTCCTTCCACATTTCAGGTCATTTCCTCCTTATTCTTTCACAGTGTTCGGCAAGAACGTGAAGGTAATAATGTCGATTAATAGTTTGATCTTCAGGAACCCAGTGAAGGTACGTAATCTCATGAATATTGGGGGGGGGGGATCATCATTGCTTTGAATTTTGATTTGCTTTTTTAGCTCTCGGTAAAGATGGGCTTTCCCAGTGAATGGATGAGTGCTTCGTTTCAGGATCATAATTAAAAAGCCATTAGTTATAATCCTTTCCAATAAGTTTGGGTTAATTTCAATAGTATTCAAAGTGTGAGAAACAAACATTGTTGCGAGCTTCTTGTAGCTCAAATGTGAGAATTTTAGGCTGAATTTTGGTATCCACTTTTTTTTTTGCATGTTTAATTGTTTTATAAAATTTGCCGTTCGGATTCTTTGTCGATTCCTACAGTCTCGGCAATCACACGAATACTTATCTGACGGTCAGATCGAACCAAATAACCGATTTTTCGATATTGTCATCTGTATTTGACGTAGAAAGGCTTGAATCATCTTGTACGTCTTCACGGCCATCTTGAAAACGCTTAAACAACTGAAAAACACGTGCACGCAATAAACATTCGCTGCCATACACTTCTTTCAATAAATTATAAGTTTCAGTAGCGATTTTTCCAAGTTTCATTTTCGTCGAGTCCTTGGTTCGAGCCTTGATGCCATTAAAGATCCGTCGTGTAGCCGGGGTTGATGTACGTTAAATATGTCAGGGTCCAAAGTCCTCCCGTGGTGTGGTGTGGAAGTTAGGAGGGGGTGCCAACTCATGTGTCGTCCTCCTCTCTTGATCGAGGATTAAAATTACGAGGTCCATCGCCAATAGCCCTCGTGTTGCTTCTAGTGCGACATTAATAAAACCAAACCAAAACTTCCAAGCTTCACATGAAATTTCACAACAGTTCGTTACTTACTTATCATTTTTCCGGCGAAACAAACAAACAAAAAAAAAAAAACTTTCCAATACAAACAAAGATTGCGGGTATACGGATTTGATTGCAGAAGTGAGAAGCATTGCATTCAAAAGAGAAGGCTTCACACTAAACAGCTGTCGGTCTCTGGTGTTTGACACATGCGTACTTCTGCAGCAGTGTCAGTCTTGTATTTAATAGCACACCTCGCGGTGTTTTTTTTCCAAATAAATGTATGCTTTCACATATTTTTCATATTTATATATTATTTCTTTGTTTAACTGTATTATGTATATATTTTTACAACGTTTTTCTGAATTTCACTTGGTGTGTGTGAGTGTGTGTGTCATCAAATTTTCGATCGTTAATTTAACCAACTTCCCATCAAGCTAGAGCTTTGAAATTTTGGGAATCGTTCGTACTGGCCTAACAATGCAATATTTAGACGTTTGCGAGAAGTTTTAACTAATATTTCAATAATTTTAATAAGTCAAAATATTCTTTCCTCTCGGCGCTTTCAGAATTGAGGAAAAAATTTCTTTCCCCCTCTGGGAACACCGGGCACTCCCCACACCACATGAGGCCTCGTAAAACTATTGTACTCACAAAGGGGAGATACTATCTCCCCTTTACTATCTCCGAGATAGTAAGGGTTGCTGACTTTTAGACAGTAATCATTCGCAAGAAAGAAAGTTTCCAATATTTGGCACCGTGTCTTATCACAATAATTTTTTCTGAATTCTGGTTCCCATTTTTTTTTAATGGAATGACTTACAAATTTTCAAATGCATGTTTTTATTTTATGAGTATTATGAATTTTTTAATACGCTCACAAATATCTCTTTTTTAGTAAATTTTAAAGTTAAAAATAACCAACAGTTTTAACTAATATTTCAATAATTTTCTTTAATAAACTTTGCCACCATATAAAAACGTTGGTTTTTATATCGAATTATTAGTATATTTATACGCACATTTTTCCAAAATGGAATGAATTAACCCCAAAGCAAGCTTTAAAAATTTTGCTTTTAATTAATTTACAAAATCATGATTTATTTTTTTTATCAGCAAATTATTGTCACTGCTCTCATTCATGGAAAGTTTAATTCTTAAATAACTAATGCCTATTTTATAGAAAAATGTAAGGAACAGCAATGAGAAAAGAGCCTGAGTCTCCATTGAATGGGCTAGATGAATATTTTTAAAGAAAATGTGTATTAACTCACACAGAGACCAGGTTGAAATTGATTTTCTGAATCAAAGCCATTAGACTCCGGAAATCAGATTAGGACAGGACTTCATTTTTGATCCGTTGTCGCTTAATATCGTCAGCTTATTCCAAATAAATGTGAATTCCTTTCATAAAAAAAATCCGTGGTTTTAGGTCAACTAAAGAAGTTAAAACATTTCTTTTCAACATTTTGAAATATCTCTCTTCGTAGGAGTGACACTACTGGGGAATCATACCTGTTTACCTAAGACATAAATGACGATCAGAGCTCAAGTGTAGAATTAATTTTGAGAATGAAGCAATAAAATTTTATTTATGTCTTTTCTATTGCGAGGGGAAGTGTGATACAGAGAGCTCTCTCCTTTTCCTTTAACGGTTCCCCCCCCCCCCCTCAGGCTCTAACAACACATAGGGAAATCTTTTCTGTAAGGTGAGGAAGAAGATGAATAAATTCTACAGAGAGCGCTGTCGTCCCAAAATAAAACACAGCTGCCGGTATAATTGTGTAAAGATTATCTGCTATAACAATAAGCTAATAACTAGGGCATTACTAGAAAATAATTTAAGTAGTAAATTTTAATTAAATACAATAATTAATGAAAAGATACTTATTACATTCGTTCAAATACGATAAAAATTGTACACAGTATGTTAGTAAAACATTATCCACTTGTAATGAATTTAGCGTTTTATTTATGGGGAAAAAAATATTTTCGATACCAAAGAAACTTTAATAGTATGTAACAATGTTTTCCAGTTTGCGGCGTAGTAATTTCTTATATTTTTACAAATTGAAAAGATCGTTAATTTTATTTGGAGCTAATTGTTATTTATTCCCAGTTAACTGTGACTGTGTAATAGAAAGAAAAAAAGTGGGTTTTTTTTTTCTTGGTCAATACAATAAAGCTAGTGCAATTAAAACATTTCAAAATTAGATATACATTTCTAAATCACAAACCTCAATAAATTACCTTAGACTAAAAAATGATATTATAAGAAGCTGAGATTTTAGTAGCTTTTGGACCTGTGTCTTATGTGTACATATTTATGCAAATATTATAATGACACGCTGCTTTTATAAAATGTTATTTTCGGATACAAAAAACGGATCCTTCATTGTCAAAAATAAATAAAATTTGTGAGATAGTTTTGAGAAATCTTTTGAATTTATTTCAGATACTTCTCGTATATATGAGTAATCGAATTTCAATATGAAGATTAAGTAAACTATATTTTTATACAATTTTTAAGTATTCATAATTAGAATAGACCATTATGAATGCTGTTCGACGCATCATATAAGAAATTTTATGTTATAGCGTTCCCAAACAAACGTAAAGTGGAATCTATTCAAAACTCTCACCTCCCCCTTTTGGATCAAGGTAATAAAAAAACGTGGCATATTTTAAAAATTGAATTTAAAACTGAATCACTTCTGATTTCTCTTCAATTGGCAGTTGATGGATATGAGTAAATGAGAATAAATTTTGATCCATGTAAGAATAAGATTTACTTTGTCAGTATGAATTCCGATTGGCTTTAAATTAAAAGGTGTTAAGCACCTGAATTTTGTTTTCAAAATTCTAGTTAAGTTTTAATCTTTGAAAGGAATTATATACGTTCTTATAATTGCACATTTATTTACTATAGTTTTTATTTCTCTGTTACAACTATTCCTTAGTCTAATTTGACTTCTATATTGAAATCAAAACACCTATGTTTAAAATGGATTAAAAGTTAAGATGTGAATTGATTTTTTTAAATCGTTAAAATGAAATCATCGTTTTTAGAGCACTTCTTATATACACCTATTTTACAAATATTTCAAAAAAGAAGTAACATCGATTAGGATGATGAAAATATATTTTACTTAGCAAATTTACTCTGCTGTATGCATTTGAGTTGCTTAAAAATTCTCGTTTTCCGTTGTTTCATTTTTAATTGTGCAATGCATTCGATTCTCCCCCCCCCCCCTTGTCTTGCCCAAATCCGCGTTATGGATTGACTCTTTCAAAAAGTGTATTACATTCCACACAAATACTTCCCTGTCTTTTTTTCACACCATTTTTACAAACACTTCAGAAGAATTACTGAGGATTTGGTCTCTGCTCATTTATCACAATCGTTCTAAACTTTCAAGTCAATCCGTATCACTTCCATTTCTGACCACAATGTATTTTCGCACATATAATCTTCGACATGATTGATTCGAATTTGTCCCATACACATTTGTATTTGTATTGATGATAGATATTTGATTAATTGGTTGTAGAAAGGTCAGATTGCGAACATTTAAATAAATGGTTGTTTATCTGGAAAGTTTATAATCTGACATTTATACATTGACACTACTTTATGTATTTATTGTGCTGTTTATTAGATAAAAGAAATGTTCATTTACAAATATTTATCTAACGTTTGCCGTTATAAGTGCTTATTTATTAATACATCTCTTAATATATTCAATGCATTTATTTAATTGAAAAAAAAAAACTCGGTTTTAAGAGGAACGTGATCTTGCGGAGGCCAATTAAATGAAATACTGGTTTGGTACAAGTTTTAATAATATTTATACCTCTTTAAGAAAATTTTTCGATTGATAGCTAACGCCCTCTAAATAATTGAGATGTATTAACAGAACATTTATTTTAAAATTTGAGCATTATTCAATATGACTATGGTAAGCCTTTCATCAAAGTCTGGAAATTTTTTACTGTTCAGGATGTTTAATTGTAAGCAGTTACTTAAATATTTGAAATTTCGGACAGAATCCTGATAGAATGGTTTTCGAATAACGTTAGCTAACAATTATAATTACAATTAGTAATTCAGTTGTACAAGCACACTATTTTTCAATTTTTCATAAAAAAAAAAATGTAGTAGTTACATTATTTAATGATAGAAATAAAAACATTTTTCATTCGATGAGAAGTAATGTTTTATTTTCCATTAGAATATCGTTTCCATCGATTAGGAACTAATTGTAACTGTAATCTTTGTAATAAGCTGTGAAAGAATAATAATGAGTTAAAATAGTTTTTCAAATAACCTATCAGATACACTTAAGATCTTCAAAGTATAATGTAGAATGACGGAAATTTACCTAAAAATAACATTGTATGTAAAAAAAACAACAACCCTACAAGCAAAATCAAAAATAACATTATAAGGATAATAATTCCCTTTTACATTAAGCATTGCAATAAATCAAAGTTACATGAAGATAATCGGCTACGAATGCTTGGTAGTAGGAAATTTAAATAATTATTAACTCTCATATTAGTTATTAAATAATTAAGTATTAAAAAAATTGAATAACAGTAAGTATTTTTAACTAATTTTTTTTTAGAACTTGGAGAAAATCTTAGTGTGTTCAATTTTTCAAAATGCTGTCACTTCTGAGAATGATTTTATTCTCATTTCCTTTTACTTTCTGTTGACTCCCATGGCGTGGTCATAGTCATGGTCGCGGACTCGCTGTCAGCATTGTTTTCGTCGAGTCGTATATTCGAGACTTGATGTCACTGAAGACCCACAGTGGAGTGGGCTGATGCACGTAGAATCTAGTCGAGATCCCAAGTCCTGCCGTTGACGTGGTGTGGAAGTTTGGAGAGAGAGGTGCCGTCCTTGTCACTTGACAGAGATTCAGAATTACGAGGTCCCTCGCCCCATAGCACTCGTATTGCTTGTCAGTGCGACTTGAACAACAATCATGAGCCAGCTAGAGCCAGTCCTGCTAGAGTAATGCTTCAATTTCCTAATTCAACTCCCTTTCGTCCCTTCTTCTGCGTTTCCTGTCCAAATATTTTTAAAAGTTTTTTAATGTTCCATTTTGAGTCAATGCTTTTATAGAAATAGATAAATCAAATAAAATTTCATAATGCTCAGGAACATACGCAGAAAATTATTGTAGAGATATAAACACTAGTTCTTACTTCTGATAACATTATAATAATCTCAGCAATGCCGTATTTTAGGTGCGCATTTTATTTTTGTAGTAACGTATGTAACATGTTATGGCATATTTTATTTTAAAAAATTACATTTTATGAGCTGAACGAATAAATACTTGTGTAATTTCGAAATTTTTTTAAATTCTTCTAAAAAGTAATTCGATGTATTTATAATTTTCTTACTTATCAATTATTTAAATTCTACATGATTTCAATTCATAGAATATCACGAATTTATTCGACAACTTATTATCGTGTCAAATGAAACAGTTGATGCGATATGTATTTATTTCTTTCAACCGAGAAATAATTCATCTTAAAAATGTGATAAAACGATTATTTGAGGCTAAAAGAAACAAAGGATGTTTTGCTTCATAGTTCATATTTCATGGGGAGGGAAACCGAATCAAACATATACTAACCAGTAGGTGACAAGTTTTTTTCTTTTTGTTCGTGTTGGCTTAAAGACGACTAATATTTACAAGGAGTACTTATTTACTATGGCTATATTAAAAAAATTAAAACTTCTCTAAATTTAAAAATTGTTTTTCCAAAATACTGTGTGAACTTTTAAGTTCATATGAAAGAAGTTTCTTGAGATCAAATTCGCTCAATACGGCATGATAATTGTATATATGTCAAACATACTTCGAAGTACTATACCTCATTATATATGTATATTACAGCGAAATGCTAAATTGCACATCATTGCATAATATCATGATCACAAAGAATATATCTATGTAAATTTTACGTGTGCATGACATTTTTGTATTACGATTCCTTAAGATTTTATTAGTATATATATATATATATATATATATATATATATATATATATAGTAAAAAAAATGAACGAATTTCTCATTGTTAAATTTGCTCTTATTTTGAAAGCTGCACATCACTACCCAAGCAAATGCATTTCAATACTAGAGAATGCTATTGGAAGGATGATGGATATCAAATTAAAAATCATTTTCCCTTAATGCTTTTCTGTCCGTTTTCAGTTTTAATTAGACGAGGTCGGTGTAATCTCTGGACATCATGTGTATGAATTGTATGTATAAATCTAGATTTCAGCATTGTTCTGTAGAAGGATAAGGTTTGCTTCACAATAACATTATTGAGCATAATGTGCTGCTGAAATTTGGATTGTGAGGTACTCGAGTATTATCTATCGGTTAAGATGTCGTTTAACGTCACTTGTTGATGACTCAAAAGTATGAGGTTCGTCAGTTTCTTCTTTCCCCATTCAGTCGGTAATACTTGTAGCTGAATTGGCTGTTAGTGCAAAATAAAATTGATGTTCACAAAGATATACATTTCCGTGAATATCGTAAGAAATGTATAATTAAGTTATTAAACTAAAGTTACTATGCCAATTAAAAATTTTAGTACTATAATGCATACTTTTTGGATAAATTTCTAAAACTTTTTGGTGATATTTATATAAAAACAAACGAGGCCCTTAAATACAACGCTTACTAAAGCTCCCAAAGTCATTATTGTGTTTGAATAATATGAATGCAATACAAATGATTTATACAATAATGATGAGTATTTTTATGTTACATTCATAATTTTATTTTATCGTTCTTTTTTTTTTTTTTTTTTTTTTTTGTGATATCGAAAGTAGGATTTGATTACAAAAAATATAAAGACTGGAGTGTTTCTATTCAAATGCTGTATTCAAGTATTCTTATATTAATATATGACAAAGCTTTTATTTAATTAACTGATAGATATTTCAGGTCGTTTCATATATATTTCTGTGTGTGTGTAATTGTTCATTATTATATATCGATTTCTAGCAATACAGGTAACGGGGCAACGGAACGCTTTGCTTAAAAATTGTATGAAAATAAATTTGTAACAGATGACAAAATTATTTCCCAGTTTTTGTTTTTTATTGAATTCTAAACCTAAGAACAAAGTTCTTAAAAGTCCTTTGAAATCCTATGAAAAATTTCCGATGAAAAGAAGTCTTGTATTTATACATTGACAAATGTGAAGTTTCATTTCAGCTTAGAGTTTAATGTTTATGCATATTACATTTCAATCAATTAATGTCTGAGTTAGTCTAATAAAATGTGAAGTATTATCTGTTGCTTCATTTTTGAATTCTAATGACAAGTATCTATTACTTGTTTATAATTAAGCTTAGAAAATAAACAAAAAATCTTCACACCTAAACGGGAAATTAAATTGAAAGCTACATCACTACACAACTTGGTGTGCATATTAAGAAAATCAGTTTTAGATTTAAAATGTAAATTCGCTTTTGCGCTGAAAAACAAGAAATATTCCTTGCGATAATTCTATTAAAAAATGTGTTGAAATTATTATTGGTAACTGATCATATTTACTTAAATTTGAAAATTGTACCCAAATATATTGACAGAATTTTTCTATATTAATTTTTTACGAGATAAAAATTCATTGAAAAGTTTTCGTATTCTTCCATTAATCATGATTATATATCATTGCCTCAATGATATGATGATTACGGCATTGATAGAATCATTTTAAGCAGAGTTAAAAGCAGTTAAAAAGTCAAGGGTAAGTTTTATGGACATAAATTTCAACGCTAAACATTTCCATTAAATAAAAAAGTATACTGTTCGGTATTACAGACATATTGATAAAGACGACGTTGTTTTCTGAATATCACTATTAATTTCGACAAACAATTTCAAACGTAAATATATAGATAAACTTACAAGAATAATCTCCGAACTTTCGTTTTACATCGCTCATAAATTTATTTTTCATAGAAAATTATTTTATAATAAACATATTTAACATTGAAAAAAACACTTTAATTTTTTTAAAATTACATCTTATTTAAAAAAAAAAAAAGTAATTGAAGCATAATTGTCGAGAAAAGAAACATTAACACATTAAGGAAAATTTTACATTTCTTTTTAAATAAAAATTTGCCTTCTAAGTCTTATAATCCTGGACTCTCAGAGTTAAAGGAAATATTGATCTTTTTTTTTTCTCCTGTTAAAATGATTCATGCTTGAATAAAAATAATGCAAAAATTGCATATTTGGAAGAAAATTAATTGGGTTTCCTCGGAACTAGAAAATTTTGTTCTATACAGATCAGTTAACTTTATGCACTAATTGCTTAGTAATAAGAATTTTTTTTTTCTTCATGAAATTTGTTTTCATTTGAAACTAATATGTGTATTTTATAATCATTATACATTTTTAAAATTTAAATTTTGCAATTTTATTTTTGGAACATTCTAATCATACAGAAAAGTTCTATTGTCTCTAGATTATTTCTTGCTGCCAGATACAAAATATTATTTGATATTCAACCAACGTCAAGTTCACACGTGAACCGAATCCTCTCTCTGTAACTGACTTTCGGATTTTGTAACGTTGCTGCTCACAGCGACATCTATTGAGTAGGTTGTTTGAGTTTCAATGCATGAACTTCTGATACATATTGCACCCCCGCCCTCTCTCCAACATGTACACACATATAGTACAACCACTTTCAATGGTTCATTTAAGGAATATCAAATCGAATTTTTTTTTGTATGATACATAACTGAACTTAAAGTTCTTCTTTCATAAGTACTTAATCATTTAAAAATAATTTTTTTGCAAGTAAATTATTTTTTAAAATTCCAACTAAATGTGCCTTTTTAGTTTTTTCAATTTGATATTTAGCAGCTTTAATGTATATTAAATAAACTGGGAATTGTAATTCAATTAAATAATTGGTATTTATACATATTATGTATGTATAATATGCACGCATATTTAAGTATGTAACATTGCATATATTTTACTCTTAAAAACTCCATACAAAAAACAAAAACGCAAAAATTAAAATGAAAAAATAGATAATTATTTTTATGAATGGGTCTTCTAATTAAATGGTATAGTAAAAAATTTTCAACCTCTTCATATTTTATATTCACTAGACACATTTAGCCTCGTTCCTAGTGGCAGATTTTAAACATGCCGCCAAATCGAGGTTTCGGTTTGAGAGTATACGTGTCTGACTTGCCGCAGCTCGGGTCGAGATCGGTTTATCGGTACAGGATTGGTTAAAATCGTTTTCATCACGTGGCGCGTTTAGCGTTTTCCTATTCGTTTGAGAATTCAATGTAATTAGAAGACGATATTAAAAAAAAAAATTATGGTCACGTGATATTGAAGCGCCATGTTGGTACTAACGACAAAAGTTTGTGGCAGGATAATTTAAATATGATTTTGCCGGTATATTGTGACATATTCAAAACTTGTTGTGTATATATGCAGTTTTTTAAAGGACTGCTTTAAAGGTAAGGGGATGATTTGCTGTATATATTATACAAACTGTTTTTGTGTACACTTGGAGTACCGATAGTTGTTCGGATGGGGTACTCTCCGTTTCTCCCGCGCACTTCCTCCGTTGTGTACCGTCGTACCCCTCCTTCAGAATAGCTTGGGAGGGTACATTTCTAGATTAGTTGGAGATTTTGTGTAGGACTGCTAGCTTTTATGTGTTGGATGTGATTTCTTTGCTTACTATAAATTAGTATATTTGTTTAAAATTTAAACCGATTAAATATTTTCATATTTTTAAATTGTTAGTTTAATTTGGTATGTAATATTTATATGTACTAATATTTTAACTTTTCACAAGCGTAAGAGTAAAATAAATTGGGTTACAAGTCTTATGAAGTTTCTAAATTTTTAAAATATGTACACAGTACTTGATTTTCCTTCGTAATTTAAATTTATTAGAATGTATTCTAGAGTGAAACCATTGTTTAGAAGGAAATTATGTAGATGTGATTTTTTTTGTATTGTTATGAAATATTTTTAATGTAACAAATGTTTGTGCTGATTTTGGTAATGTTATAAATTTGATTGATATTATCTGGATCCTTTATTCCTAAACACGAATGACAATTTTTGTTTTGAAATGTTTTATTTCATGGATATAGTACATAACTTCATTATTTATAATAATATTTTGTTCTCATTTTGAACATTAATGCCTTTTAAATATCTGAATTTGAGACAAAATTCTTTCTATATATTTTTGAATTATTTTGATGAAGTTTAATGAACGTAATTCGTTAAGTTTTAAAAATGTATTCCAAATTTTTTGTGACTGGTAGAAATTTTGTTTTCTATATTCCTGTAATTTAGAGACAAGTTTGCGATTCTTTTAAAAATATATAAAAACTATGTATTTCAAGATTTGTTTCTATGGCTGTGAAAAATATTAATTTTGTGGATAAATAATTTTATTTTGGGTGAACAAGCTGTTTTTGTTCTTTGTTTTAAATTTTTATTTAAAGGCTATGTAATTGTGTAAACCAATTCTTGTGTATAGTATATATTCTATATTTGATTTATCTTTAAGCAAACCTTTTTACCAAATTTTATCCATAAGAAACTTGATTTGTGTTAACCATATTTTACTTTTAGGCATGTTGCAACAAATATCAAAATTTGTAATGTTACCCATGTAGTTTATATGCTCTGGTTTTAAATATAATTCATTATGCTGTTTTTGAGCTGAAAACATCTTTATAAATTTTCGCGAAACCAAAATCAAGTGTATAAGTAAGCTGCCTTATTTTTTGCAGTTAATTATACTTTGTTTTACCCTTCTTTGTTAAGATAGAGTAAAATGTGATCTTTTGTTGATTCATTAATCATGAATTATGTCTTTTAAAACATAATATATTACTGTCTTTCTTCAGGTTAATTACTGATTTCCTCAAAAATTTAATGATAAATTCGTACTAAATTAACCAATTGTAACCTTAAAAAAATTAATAATTTTTGTCTAAAATGTTTTTTGAATAATATGCAAAAAATAAATTCAGTTATGAGGTAAAGATCTGATGTGTCATTTCATATATTTTTCTTCAATTAATATTTAGTCGTATGGGAATTAAAAGTTGCGACACAATTTATTAAAAAAAAATATTTAAAACTTTTTCAAATATTAGATTAATTTTATGATTATGTTATAGTTTTTTTTTTTTTTATATAAATGCATTTTTATCAATTACTTTTCCATTGAACAATACCACACATTACAATGCCAAATTGGTGTATTTTGGCTTGTTTCCCCCTTCATTCTTTGGCTACTACTCTCAATTATTTTTCTTCTCTTCTGGGGGGGGGGCATTTTTCCATAGACACCTGAAATAGTATATTTACAAGAAGTAAGTTTTTTTGGAAATTTAATTATGAAGATTATGGTACATCCATGTTATAGTTTCTCCTCCATATCACGAGTATGCCAAACTAGTGAAGTCTGCCTTAGAGATTTTTCTAGATCACTTAGCGATTCTTAGTGGGGGGGGGGGGGCCACTATAACAGAGAAGTACTAAAAATACTTTTCATCTGCTGTGAAACTTAAATTTTAAAATTGCATGTAATGCTGCAAGGACTTTTTCCCCCTTTCAAATTCGTGCAAGTGGCATGAATTGTATCGGGTAGGAATTCAAATGTTTAACAGATTTTGTATAAAATTGAGTGTCTTTATCAACAAAATAATAAGAATGCTTTACTATAACATGTTTAAATCCATTTGCCATTGATATCAATTTTTTGCACCATAAGGAAATTAATCTTATGACAATAACGAATGGAGTGTGTGACCCAATAAACCATGTATTTATTTGAACGCCCTTTTCTTCTCGACAAGAATGAATGCTACTCGATCATTGTAGCTTCAAGTCATTATGGCAAATCCCTAATTTTAACATCCACCATAAGAAAATGTCTTATTGTTTTATCTGAAGAGTTAAAAATAAAGAATTAAATGAATATGTGTTAACCCTGTCATGATGCATGTGTCGTTTATGTATCGTTTGCATGCCTTTTTCCTGAATGGCATGCTAATTTTTATGAAGTAACCTCAAAATTATGACATTTCCATATCTTTTTTTTATGGTAACCTGGGTGTTATTTTGTTTTAAAAATCTTGGATTCCAGCCTAGACTGGGGGGGGGGGGGGGGGAGTAAAAAAAAAAAAAATTACTTTTAAAAAAGTTTCCCCCCCTTTTTTTTTTTTTTTTTTTTTTTTTTAAATATTTGTTTTAAAATTTTCTATCACATACAGAGCAATTTCCTTTTAGAGTTTTTTGATGAAATTCAGCTGGTATTTACATTACATTATAAATTGCCCAATGTTTTCTGAACTTATTGTTTTAGAATTTGGGATGAAGAGCATTTGAACGAGATAAATAGTAAGAATTTGCTTTTTTATGTATTTTTTTTTTTGTGATCAAAAGATAGGCTTCACGAAGTTGGCGTTGACTTGGTGTTATAATTTGACAGTAAAACACTGTAACAGAGAAGTACAATTTTTTGTTACAAAATATATTTTGTTTGGATATTTGAGTTTTTGTATAATGTTAAGGGATTTTCTTGAAAGCATATTGAAGCTAATTATTTTGCAAACAAACACTTTTCTTGCTGCTGATTTAAATTCTCATGCCTTTCTCCCCATCTTAAAATAATAAATCTTGTTTTTTAATTTTAGTTAATAATCCCAATAACATTAAAATTCATTGATACAAAGTTATAAACTGCATGAAAGGAAAATGCACCAAAATCACCTTTTAGCCTTATTTACATTTTGGATTAATTCTAGAAAGATGTCTTGGGACTTTTTTTTTAGAGCCATATATTCCACCCTTGCTTGTTTTCTTAAGCCTAGTATTCTAAAACATCCTTCTTAACAATTTGAACTAAGATTTTAAAGTTTCTGATTAACATCGATATGGAACTATGTTAGGGTTATTGTTGACAATATCATGCCAAGTAGAACTGGTATTTGAGTTCGAGATCTGTGTTGCAAAGCCTGGATTTGGACAATCTACGATTTTAAGACTAATTTCATTTTAACTTCTTTAAAATGTTATAAATATTAAACTGTTCATTTAATTAATGGTTTTATTTCTTTAAATACTTGCATTTTAAATTAATCATTTAGTGGAGTTGTTTTACAGTCGGCTATTATCTTCAGCATTGTAATTCAAATTACTTCTGTTCCCCCATAATATATTTAACCCCTTTTTATTATATGCTCCTAGTCTGTTTTAGATATAGGGTATAATTAAACCTTGTGCCATAAATCATTCATTCTCATCAACCATTTATTTTCATTGTGACACGTAATAAAAGGTATTGCAGTTGCTATTATTCGCTAATTTGATTAGATCTTCCAACTCTTGGACTGTGGTGCATGTAAGCCATACCTTTTAGATGAGGGACCACCAAACGTTTTTGATTATTGACTTCCAAAAATTTTGTAATTCTCTTATCAACCACTACCAAATAAATGATAAAGAAAAAACTTGCCTGTTTTTTAAATGATTATTTTATTTTGACAAAATCAAACTTTTACATAAATAAATGAGAAAGATGTGATTGATGACACTTGGCTGGATTAGCAATATTTGGTTTGAAATCTGTTGGTTTTAGTCTTAAATTGCCTCTGATATCCTGGTTCAATTTATTTCTCTGCTTTGTTGAAGTAGAATTATCATGAATGAAGTCAGATTCCACCATATATAAGCTTGGAAATGCTGCATTACAAGGTTTTTATATTTTTGCATAATATTTATATTTGTCCAAAAGTTACTCAAATTATTAAAAAACATCTTTGCTTCAAGTCAGCAAATAATTCAATGGCTTCATCTTGCAAATTATTGTTGATATTTTCAACTTGAGCAGAAAGTGGCCAGGTAATCTATTCTGGGGTATCTACATTTTTAATATCTCTGGAGTGTAATTTAATATCGTGTGTCGCTTAATTTTTGGAGATGTGCTGTGTCTATTTCAAACTCGACTGTTATATCCAGTTGTCATAAATTTGAAAACTATTGAAAATCTTTACGTAAGAATGAAGGACTTAAACAAGAGTTAAATTAAATTTGAAAGTTTGCACAATTGTCCATGCTCGAATTAATGCAATATGTTTTCCTTGAAAGCGTGTTTGAATATCATTGATTTTTGTAAATACATCTGCCTTTTTTTTTTATTATTATTAATTTGTCACTTAAGGATGGATTAATATCTGTAAGGAATTCTGCAACTGTTTCAAACAATTCAACAAGTTTTTGTAAGCATGCACCTCTTGGCAACCATTGTATTTCAGTGTATAATAATAATTGGTTTGATAGTTCATAGTTTTCCTTGCAAAGTTTGGCAAACACTCATGATTTAGGAAGTTGTGCTCTAATTTAATTTAATACACTCCTGTAATATATTATGAAGATTGTTACTGAGATAATTTGCAACAAGATGAGTTCTATGTAAGAGACACAATAAATGGTGCATATGCCAGGTATTTTTTTGCTTAAGTAAACTTACAAAACTTTGGTAGTGGCCTACCATAACAGGCATCTCATCTGTAGCTTCTGCACTTATGTTATTTATTGAAATTCCATGCTTGTTAAAGTATTTTTTTTAAGAACTGATATATTGTTATTTCTTGTGTGTAAGTTTCAAGTTATTTAACAAATAAAAATTTGTCAATCTGACATTTTATTTTACTAAAATATCTTGCATGAGTCAAAAGAAAGAACTTCCAAAAGTGGCTTCATCAAATCAGTTAGAAAATTTTCAATTTCTTAGTTCTGAAACCACAATATTTTTCATATCTTTGCTTATTTCATCATTATCCCTTTTTACTGAATTTGCACTTGGTGGTAGGCTTCTTAAAACGGTGACAGGATGTTTTTAAATTACAGTTTAAATGACATCTTTAATGACAGGTAAATATCTTCTGCCGTTTAATAAAGTTTTCCCTTTTTTGCAATATTTAGAGAAATATTGTATGTACATATTAACCTGTCTTATCAACTTCAGTTGATGGTTTAATAAATTGTTTTAAGGTTAATCATGTTGCATATGCCTTTTTAAGTTTTTTTTAGCCCTTTGATAGTTATGAACAAACCCAGCTTGCATTCGAATAACGTACTAAAATCAACACAGATGAGTTCAGCTCATCCGAAGTTTTTCGACCCTAATAGCAGCTAATAACTCTACATGTCTTGTAAAATTTTCCCCTAATGTGGGCTGACAAGCTGAGTTCTTCAGCCTAGTTTGCAGTGTTTCAGTTAAAAATGATACTCTATTCAATATTTGGTTAGTTTGATAGCATGTAGATGGCAGTAGGAGTAACTTAATATTTTTTGCATAATGAGGGAAAATATTACTGATCTAATTGTTGAACTAGTTATTTTTCTTGTGTAATTTAGTGGGTGTTTGTTACTGAAATGGCTAAAAAGCAAAAGCTAGATAATTCTGATGAAAAATAAGTTTTACGATAAAATGATGAATAATTCCATTGTATGTTTTATAGTGTATCTCACACAAAGAATTTTAAGTATAACAAAGGTTTTGTAAAGTTTTTAATTGCATTTGTTTATTTAGATATTTTTATTTAATATTTTACAAACTAATAATTCTAATATTTTTCTTAATCAATTATTATACAGCCAAAAGAATCTACTTCTACAAAAGAAATAAATGCAAGTTTAAAAGTGCAGCTGATAAAGAACAACACACATATAGAATTCACTACTCCTTGAGAGTCAAAAATGATTATGCAAAAGGGGTAGGTGACGAAACCATGAGGCGATGCAGACAGCTTGGGCACTTTGTAGTAAATTGAAACAAAAATCATTTCTCACAAGTCTGAGAATGAGTAACGTATTGTGAAATGTGCAATCTTGAACAGGTAAAAAAGATTTATTTTTAAAAATATGCTGGAATGAGAAATTAAACAAGGTATAATCTATTATAAAAACTTTACTTATTATATTGTAATTACGAATGGCATTCCAAAGGAAAATTGTATTTACTGCATTGCTGTCAATAAATTTGCTATTGAATAGCATTCATATTCATTCACCAACCCCTAATTGTAAATTATGCTATATTGACCACTTTGCTGACTTCTGTTTTAGACCTTTAATTTTTTTCAGAACTTTATTTTTCATTTGATTTATATATTTATACTTTTCAATTTTCAATGAAATATTTTGATTCTGTATGGAAAAAATATTCTCCTAGGTAATTGGTGGAA
Organism: Nephila pilipes; assembly: GCA_019974015.1. Classification (NCBI taxonomy): domain Eukaryota; kingdom Metazoa; phylum Arthropoda; class Arachnida; order Araneae; family Nephilidae; genus Nephila; species Nephila pilipes. Next base: position 383,692 of record BMAW01035044.1, on the reverse strand, counting down.
GATTTCAAAGGGAGAGGAAATCTACCTAACCAAAGATTAGAAAAAGTATGAATTCTTTTATTTGAAAGTTCTGTCATTGTACTTTTGTCAGGACATGTGATAAGTTTCCTTTGATTGCACCATTGTGTGATTTTGCTGATAAAACTGAGGAACTGCTGAGAGCAGAAAATAAGAATGTCATCAGTGTAGATTGAGCATTCATCTCCAGTTTTTCTAAGGTTTCAAAAAAATGTATATGTATATTGTTTATAAAATTGGAAAGAGGATACTGTAAATCCTTTGGAAGGAAATCCATACTGATTGTAAAGCAATTGCGTTTCTGTAGCCAGAAAGTGAATCATTTTAATGGTTATAACCCTTTCAAAGGTGACCAAAATCAAAACTTTTGATCTGTATGAGGAGATTTTAGTTTTGTCTTTAAAAGGTTTTAGAACTGAGAGAATAATTACATACTTGCGTGATTGATGTGTTATCAAAAAAGTGTTAAAATTTTTGTAGAACAATGGTCCATTATCTTCTGTTCAAATTTTTGAAAACTATTACTGTAATTTGATCTACATCTAGAGTTGCATACCTTGATGTTTGTATAGTCCTAATTAATTCAGAGATTTCAAATGGACTTTTTTATCAGTAGATTGTCTTTTTTGCTTAAGTCCTAAGGAAGCTGTACATTAGAAATACTGGATGCAGACAAATCTGTAAAAAGAATGGTCTGGATTTGAGTGTAGATAAAAAAATCTATTATTTATTAGAAAAATAATTTTAACTCTTCCAAGTGAATTTTTTATAATACAATTAAACAATCTTGAATTAAATACATGCTCCCAGTACATTATCTCTCTCTGTGTGTGTGGAACCTTACTTGGCTTTTACTTAATCCATAATTAAGGAGAAATGGTATATATGGCCTTTTTTCAGATGTATTTATTTAATAGATAGAGGTTATTACATACATAGTTCCACCGAGGTGGGAATGATCTATTCAGTATTATTTTATAATATTTTTTTTTATATTATACTTAAGACAGTATTGGTGAGGTTTGAGGCTGACTACCAGTCTGTTCTTTTTATAGTTTGTTACAGATTTTTCTGTAAAGAAAGCTCGAGAACAATAGAACAGTGATCATTGTCAAAAGAGCTATGTAAAACATGGCTATTTGTGTAGGCAACAAGATTTGAAGAACAAATAATAGAAACAGTGCAGTGAATTAGCCAGGTGATTCGATTTGCAATTTGCACAATACAAATTATTTCAGCATTGTCCAATATGGGACAGTTCACAATTAACATATACTACTAAATGTTGACAGAAACAAATGGGATGTAGGAAATTGAAGTGTTACGGTGGTTGGGGTTTATCCACAAACGTCTTATTTATTAACTGAAGTTCAACACTATTGGGGGGGGGGAATGCTTCTAGAATGGTGATCAAAACTGGGGATACATCCTCCCTAAACCTGAATTTCATGTATCTCCACCATATCAAGATCATTTGTTACCAGCTGACTCCTCTTCATAGGTACACTGATTGGTAAGAGTATGTGATTCTCTCTCATGGTACATTTGGTTTGACAAAGGTACTTAAAATTTATTTTACAGCTGTTACACCTGAGCACCCTGAGTTCGAAGTTCAATATTGAGTTTTGCCCCTTCAAGTAAACATGTTTTATCATGTTTCAAATTTTTTCCTTTATTTCGGTATCAAGAGTTATTGGGTTGCATTTGGGATTGAGAAAGCTTTTTGCATATTTTCCAGTAATATATTAATTTCTGTGAAATTCTTTTGATCTGCTCTCAATAAGTTTGCTAATTTAACCGAGAATCTAAGCAATTGTTTCCTGGTTCCAAAATAAAAGGGGGGGGGGTATCATTTGCTCTAAGTTCTTGAAAAAAAATATAGAAGTAACATCAGCTTCCTACAAAAACCTCTTCAAACTTGTGAAATCTGTGATAAGATCAGACAGGAACACACATTTGTCTAACAAGTCAAGTGACGGTAAATATCACTGAGTGATCCCTTGATGTATTCAATTAGAAATCTTCATTGTAGTATAGTGTTTCCCAATGAGATTGATCAATTTATTGGTAGACATTGAAGATATCTAAAGGGTTGTTCTAAAAATCATTGAACACATTTAAACCAATAGTTCTAAATGTCTTTTAAGCAAGATCAGTCCACATTAAAAATGGATTAATACATTATAACTTTGTTCCCAATACCTTTTAGATTAGTACATTAACCAGTCATGTTATGCATATGAAGAGGCTCAAACAGTTTGCCACTAATCAAATACAACAATTTAAGATAGTTGGTGTCAAATTTCTTGTTTAACACTGAAAAATTGAAGTTATAAAAAGCTCAGCCCTCTTATTAAAAAGATATTAATTTTTTAATAATTATATTTGATGATCAAATTTTGATCAGTACCACCAATATGTAATTAATGAAGAACTTTAAAGCTCTGTCCTTGTTTTTTCTAAATATAAAATAATATACTTCACCTTTGAGTAGAAGGGGGGTGTCATCAAATCACTATGAAAAATTAGGCTGTGAACCTTAAAGAAGTTGGATTGATTATGAGAATGATCTGATGAATGATTATTGGTGATTATTTTGATTTCTATGGTTCAGTATTGTTTTTGAGAATTGGAAAAGGGGGTGGTAATTTTTTTTACAGAAGAGAGTGGTAAGCCTAAGAGATTGCTGACATGTATGTTGTAGAGGCTGGAGCCTACTTCCACTAAAATACTTTTGATACCTGAAATGCTTATTTAATTACCAATATTCTTTTGAAATTATTATTATTTAATTATGTATTTTATCAATGCATTTTTTTAAAAAAATTGTCTAATGTACATTAAGTCTGCTTTTTCAAATTTTTGCCCATGTGTAACAGTTGGTTTATTTTTTTTTAAATATAGAATGAACTCTTATTTGAAATTTCCTTGCAATTACCACATTGGTGCCTCCAGCTTGTGACTTTTGTCTATGCCTTTTTTATACATAAATACCATGACCTAGTTTCAGTAGTAGTGTTTGATTTCTTTTGAAAGTGAATCTTACTGACATGACATTTGTATATTCTTAAAATTACTTTTTTTGTTAAATTTTTGTCATGGGAATACTTGAAATGCTTTTTCATGTTCTATGAGCAAGAAAGAAAAAAAATTACCCTCAAAGCTTATTTATTAAACTTTATTGTCCATTGAACCATAAAGATACATAGCCAGCTACATTCTTTCTTTCCCAGACTTCAGTATCATGTTTTCTTTAATAAATTGTAATTCATGTTTTCTTTAAATAATTGTACAATTTTAATAGTATTATATAGATAATTAAAGTATATCTTTATCCCCTGCACATGTTATAGAATAGTTAAAATGGTTTATTTCATAAGACTAATGCTGTAAGTGTGTGCTTGTTCCTTCTCGAATTCTGTTCTTAATTAAACAATATGTACTTTTCGTGACAACTTGCTTCTTATTTAAATTTCACATTTTGTCTTTTCTCGCATCTAATAAATTTAGCATCATATATCTAAGTAGCAAAAAACATTTTGCCGATATTTATTTGAAATAATTTTGGATTTGGAATTCATTAATGCTTAAAATATTTAAGTTAAAGTAAATTAATGGTCCATTTAATTAAGTTATGATTTCTTAATGGTTTAATATAGGATGCTTTGTGTTCAAAGATTATTATGTAATAACTTCATTATTAATGTATATTTCACTAGCTAGTTCATTACACACTAGAAGGACCCAATTTCTTAAAGACTATCATAAGAAATAAATTGGTGGTGTTTCTTATTAAATCATATTTGACTTAATAATACACGATTATAATTTAGAATTTTGAAATATTTGCTTATAGTCCTCTTGGTTACCTAGTTCCATAAGCATTTCAATGTTGCAGGTCTTATGTTGCCGAGTGAATATAACTATATGCAATAAACACAGGAATAAAAAGTTTGAGGTTTTTGCAGTTTTTAAATTTGTATAAGTATCAGTAAAAAATTGACTAATAAGTTTTGGACATGTTTAGCGTCACGGAAATATGTTACTCAATTTCGGAAATACTTTTACAATATTAACTTTATAAATAATATATTTTACTATATATTATTAAATAATATATTTATATATTAAAATAATATATTTTACTTTATTTTAATTTTTTCCATGCTTGGAGTACTTTTCATTGCTAGTGGTTATTTTTATTTTTGATAGTAAATTAATTTTCTACTAATTTTAGTATTAGTAGTTATAAAAGTAATATCTGTGTGTACAAGATTTTTCTTATAATAGGAAAAAATATGGCTGGTAAAAAAAATACTGAGCTTTAAATAGAAAACCTTTTAATTTTCCCCCTATAGTTCTGGTCACAATGTAAATTTTTGTCAAATTTTAAATTGTTTTTCTGTGGCCACATTAGCTTAATAGTTGTGGTTGCTGCCTGCGGTTTTTGTCGAGTTGTGGGTTTGAGTCTTGATGCCACTGAAGATCTGCCTTGTAACAGGGCTGAATCTGTTGAAGTTCAAAGTCCTCCTGTTGGAGAGATGTGGAAGTTAGGAGGGGAAGGGCCACCTTAGGTGTCATCCTCATCACTTGATCTAGGTTCAAAATTACGAGATCAGATGCCAATAACCCATTCCTCTAGATGTTGCTTCTTTTGTTAGTAAAATCAAACTGTAGTCGACATAAATGTAAATTGAAGATTTTTACTCTATTATTGTTGCATCCACAAATATTCATTTTTTTTATGGAAAATATCCTAAAGATTTTAATAAATTTTCAATATTTTTTTGTCTGTTTTATATTTCATTTTTTACTAAATATTTTGAGATGTGTGAATCATGTGTAAGTGAATTGCTTTAAAAAGAATTTTACTTTGTTGTTTGAGCCTTGGCTGGTTTACTAATTTTTATGTTGGGATTTCAGAAAGTATCTCAAGTATCAGAAAATTTCAAATGTATTCATTAATTGAGATATGATTTTGAAATTATCTGGAACAAATAACTGAGCTAATGACTCATATTTATTTAGGTGACTAAATGGTATTTCTTCTACAGGAGAAATTGTCTTGTCAAATGTAGTTTTCATTCGCATTATTGGGAAATATAATGTAAAGGAGCAGTGTTTTTTTATTCTAGGATCTGATCATTATTTCGCTTATCAGCATGTATTCAATTATTGATACAGCTTACACCATTTGCTAGGATACATACCCATTTATCATTACATTAATTTAGATGCTTTTCATTAAGTTTTTTTCAATGTAGTCTTAGTTATAAATTTAGCCTTGCTCTACATTACACTTGTTTAAAAACATCTATTCTAAATAAGGATATTTTACTCTCTTCATACCAAATAATATCATTGGTCCAATCAATATGCTCTTTTGGCCATCAAATCCTTTTCTGTCAATTACTGTAATTAAGAAAGGGTTTCTTCTCGGAATTGGAGTTGGTGTCTTGTTAAAATTTTATAATTGTTCTTAAACTCACTCTAAAACCAAATGTGCTCAAATTATTTATGGTGACTTCAGATGGATTTCTTTTGCTTGTTTTTATTATTAATGTAAATGTAAGTTACGTTATAATTACGTTTTAGTTATAATGTAAATGTAAGTTACATTATAATTACGTTTTAGTTATAATGTAAATGTAAGTAACGTTAAAAAAAATTGCCAAAACCAGCAATTCAGTTTATTTTGTGCTCAAGGTTGGGTTTTTGCAGAACCTACTGAATGAAATATGAAATTGTATTTCAAAGATGACAGTGACTGAGTAATTAAGTTTTGCAACCTAAATACATTCCAACTTGTGTTCTTTATGAGAATAAATTTACAATACTTTATGAGAATAAATAATTACGAGAGTGTTTCTTTATGAAAATATTTAAATAGTCTTCATCAGTTGACCGAGGTTCAAAATTGAGGTCCATCACCAGTAGCCCTCATGCTTCTTATAGTGTGAAGTTAATAAAACCAAATCAAACTCCAATTCATCATTAAATTTACTTTTGAATGATATATAAATATTTACGTGTTGCAGTTCATTTTCTTTTAGTATGTATAGTTGAAAATTGTGTCAGGTTTGAAAAGTTAACCTCAGTTTTCCCACCCTTCGAGTAATTCAATAATGATACGTCACCTTCCTCATTTGGAATGAAATGATTCAATGAAAATAATTCTTAAAAACGTTTTTTTTTTTATATGTAGGATTGAATGTTTGGTAAATCATTGATTCATTAGAAGATATTATTTTAAAAAATGAAATTGAATCAAATGTGAAGAAATCATTGTCAAGTTATTGTTTGTAAAAAATATCAAAATATGCACATTTTATAAAAGAAATAATATGTTTACCAATACATATACAAAGTTGAAGTTTTTTTTTAAAATGTGAATAAGTATGATCATCACTCCCTCCAGGCACCCTAGTGATCTTTTTCCTTTCTTGCAGGGTTTATTACCTTTGTTAAATATGGGTTATGTGCCACCAGGATATTCTAGTGATCCTTCTCAATTTTAACCTTCATTGTCAAAAAATTATTTTTCCCCTTCCAATTATCTAGATCATAGTTATGCCTTGTTTAATGCAGCATAGTTTTAAGTTTGTTTTGCACTTCTCCATCACTCACTATTTACCGTTGGTAATAGTAGAGCCTCTAGTAATATAGGCAAGAAAGTGTTTATTAAATATATTCTCATTGAGATACATTTCAACTTTCTAAAAAATTGTTTCACTCTGATTTACCTTGAATAACTGGATTTTAATTTCAATTTTAGATGAATTGATCTACTTTATAATTCTAACAGTTCCTGTATAAAATTTTCATGCAGCAAAAACACAATTGTTTCATTGTTCGATTTCCTCAAAGTGACTGTCTAGTTGTTTGAAATTTTCTGAAAGAGAAATGTATAATAAAAGAAAAAGCAAATAATGAATATTTTGCAATACTTTTTAAATTATTACAAAATACATAAAAAGTACTTTCTACCAAGATTGCTTTTTTTTAGTAAATGATGAATTTCAAAAGGAAAATGTGTAATTTGTTTTAATAGAATGCAAGTCCCATCTCTTTTATAAATAAATGTTATAGAAATAAATATGTATATGTAGTAGTTCGGCTACAGGCTATTAAGATGACACAGTTAGAATTTTGTCTTTGAGGTGGGCAGTGTCTTTTTTTTCTTTTAAACTTGAATTCGAAGTTAAGCTGTGTATTATTTTTAATGTCAATATTAGGTTAATTATTTTTTTTTTTTTCAATTATTTTTATATGAAATTTTTTTTTTATTCGGCTTCTTTTGCATTCTGTCTACTTATTAGACATACAGTCAACATTGCAATTTTTAGAACTAGAAGTGCTGGTTATTTTTGGTGTTTTAATTATTTTAAAAACTTGATTTTGGGCCTTATATCATTTCATTGTTTTTCAGCTTAGGCCATGAGCTGTGTAGATTCTGGAGGGAAACCTTCTGAACCAGAATTGGGGAAAACTTGCAATACTGGTGATGTAGAACTCAACAAGGGTAAACCCTGCATTGATTTTCAACCTGATGAAAGATGGCAAATTAAAGAAGATGGTATAGTTCTAGAAAATGTGCCAAATTCTAAAATAAAAGATGTAAATTGTTCTAATGGTCGTAGATCACAAAGACTTCGCAATTCTAAATCAAATGATTCGCTTGTCATTAATGGTGAGGCAGATGAATCTAGTTCGGACAATGATTCTATAAATTTAAATAGTAAAAATAAATGCAATAAATCTCTTACTGAAGTATCAAATCACTCTGAAGATGAAAAGGGGGCTGGAAAACGAAAGGCCTCTGAGCTTGTTTCAGAACTTGATAGCATGCAGGACTCTGGAAATTTAGGAAAGAAAGCTAAATTAAATCATATTGAAAGTACTGGTGATAGTGAAAATAGCAATGGAAGTAAAAGTGTTGAAAATTGTGATACAAAAAACATAGATTTAAATGATAAATCAATTGCACCCAATCTTTCTCCGGTTACAATTGAAACTGATAAAGATTCTGAAAATGATTCTGCTATTCTGAATAGTTCAATAGAAATACTTGAAGATGAAAAAGAAAAATCTGAAGATTCTTGTAGTTCTAATAAAGATAAAGGTCATGAAAAAAATCGGAAATTGGATGATAAAAAAATTCAAAAAAGCGAAAATAAAGAAGAAAAGAAGAGTAAAGAATCTAATAATGATGTTGATATAGAAATTATAAATATTGATGGTAAAAAATCTGATGAGGAGAGTGACTCTGAAGTTCAAATAATAAATGATGAACCTGAACCCGAACCTGAATCTAGATCCATTATTGATTTCCCTAGTGCTACTTTTGATAAAGATGTAAGTCTGTCAGCAGGATTTCCATATTATAATTCATTAAAGGAAAAAATAGGTAATTTTAAAGCTGGTGAATACAAACCTGTCAAGTTTCCACATACAGGTACTTTATTCTTATCTGAAAATGAAGTCATTATAGAAAGTCCTTCACTACTTGTACCATTGCTTATAAAAGAAAGTGATGAATTTCCGAAACTGGAAGGTGAAGAAAAAAAAGTTAATGGAGATAACACTACCGTGTCTAGATCCAATATGATTTCGAAAAGAAATTTCTTTCAGAGTTCAGTAGGACAATTTTTAATAAATTTAGGTGTCAGTAGAGTTCAGGAATGGTATCATCGAGATATGAAACGTTCTAAGATGAAACAGTTGAAATCAAATAAAGCTACGGAAGAAGATTTAGAAAAAACTATTGAATTTCATGAAAAGAGACATAGTGAATTAAAAGAAATTAATGCTGCATTTAATTTTCGAATACGCCAGTGTCGCTATTGTAACTTTAAAACTGAATCACAATCTGTTATGGATGGCCACTATCTGACACCTCATTTAAGTCCGAGAAGGGAATTCAAATGCAATTTTTGTTCATTTTTAACCAGAGATCCTGATGCAATAAAATTTCATTTTGAGGCTATGCATGGAAAAAAAGCTGTTTTAGAGGCAGATATACCTTTTTATGAGTGTATTTTTTGTTCTTTCCAAACTAATTTAAAAACGAAAATTAATGGTCATATGAATCGTTGTCGTAAACACTTCATTCCTTCACAAAATTTGGCACCGCCTTTTGATTTTGAATTTCCTGGAGTTACAACCAAACCAGTTACATTAGCTGATGTTGTTGGTCATCGAAGACTGTTGTTAAGTTCAGCTGCTGCCAAAAATAGACCATCAGTGCCAGAAGATAATTCACCAAATAGTGCCTATGCAAGAAAAAAACTTGCATCTGTCCTAAGTAAATTATCATTTCCAAATACTTTTGATGACGCAAAGAATCCCAACCTTATGAAACAATTAATGAAAAATCAAGCTAATTTACCTCCAATTTCGGCAGCATCTAATATACAACTTCCTCCTGGTATTGTTATAACAAGACCAAGGGGCTCTCCAATCCAACAAATGCCTGTTGGAAGGTATCCTCAACCTAGAGGGATCCCAACTACCATTCGTGGTCAGGTACCAAGGCGTGGACCTCCATATAACACTAATATTACATCAACAGCATCACACTTGGCTTCTTCTGGTATATCAATTACTCCCATTTCTAGAGCCTCTATTCTCCCTCGAACAAATCCTATTGGAGGGATAAGAAATGTGACTCTAACGCCTATTAGCACTGCCTCAAATCGAACCGTTTCACCCAAACCCGGTCCTCCTCAACCTGTTGCCCTCTTTACTAATATGGCAGGATCTAGTGGATTATTAGGCCAACCACAGGCTAGATTACCAGTTAATATGAATTTAAGGCAAATCAGACCTGCTGCTCCCTATCAACGACTTAATACTCCTCCATCACAAGTCGTGAAAGGCAGTTCTGGAAATACTTTTGTTGTGTGTGAAATTTGTGATTCTTATATCAAAGATCTTGAGGAATTACGGACACATATGAGTTGGGTACACAAAGTTAAAATTCATCCAAAAATGCTTGTGAGTAGACCTCCTTTGAACTGTCAGAAATGTCAGTGGAGGTTTTTCACCGATCAGGGACTTGAGCGACATTTACTTGGGGCTCATGGATTAGTTACTACCAACATGCAGGAAATGGCAAATAAAAATCAAGATGGAGGAAGGTGTATCATCTGTGGTGCTGTTTTTACATATAAATTAGTATCTCACATGACTCAGGTCCATAAAGTAACTCTTAAACCTGCTCATCTGTCTTATAAATGTACTGTCTGTACTGCTACTTTTACTCTATATAGACTGTTTGAGAGCCATGTATACAATGTACACAGTGGTTCTGCTAAACGTCCTGTCGAAGATCCCACGCCCGAACCTCCTACCAAAAAAATTGCAGAAGAAACAGGTCCAAAGCGTTGCAAAGAGTGTAATGTTGTTTCAGAAAATATGGATGAACATATAATAAAAAAACACATGACAAAGTGTTCTGTTAAATTATGCCGAATTGAAAAGTGTAAAAAATGCTTATATTCATCAGATGAGATGCTGTTGATTAGAATGTCGGATTTTGGCATAGATGAAGATGATAGTGATGATGATTCTGGTTCATCTGATGGATCTTCTGAAGATGAAGAGGAGACTTGAGAACAACCAGGTTAGTTTTAGTATTTTTATTACATTCTTTTATGTATGACTTGCTTTTTAACTATAACATTCAAAAAATAAGTGATAAAATGGTAGGATCATTTCCAAAAATATATTGGTGAAAATTAAAATGAGGGGTAATGCCTATTCACCGAAATTTCGTATTTAATACATAACAAATGGCAGAATGTTAAAATATGGTGACAGTTTAACTGAAAATAATACAAAGCTTAAATTAATTGACATTAAAAACAACAACAATGAATTGTAGGTTTTAATTTACAAAAGAGGTTGTCTAATTTTTCTCACATTAATGTAGTTACAGAATTCGATTAATTATAAAATCAATCGTGATTAAATTGTCAAAAAAGATTTTTGTATATTACAATAGCAACTAGAGATTGCTGTTGCGGCAAGTTGGGATATTTTTCCCTATATGTAAAATGTAATTTTAAAAATAATTTTAATTATCTAATGTAATTGGAACATATCTGTAATTACCATATTAGTGATGAAATGCCAAATTTGTTGTGTGATGCTCTGAAATTTCAGCTATTATCAATAGTAGTGAAGGAGTTGTGTGAATTTCAAAAAATAAAAGGCAATAGTACAAATATGAGTCGTTTTGGTATGTAATATCTAATATATTTTGGATTAAAACTTAGCTGCCATCAGATAATTAAAAAGTTTAATAAAAAGTCAACACTTTTTTAAAAAAAGTGTTCCAGCTCTCTTTTTAACAACTCTTTAAATATAAAACCCATTTAAAAATTGCATTTCATATATATATATATTCGTAATTACTATATCATAACACTTAAAATTTTCTCCAAGTCAAATATTAAATTTCAAAACTTGAATGTTTCTGATATAATGTACACATTGATGCAGTAATTGTGATTTTAATGAATGAAATGAGAATGAGAAAATTGAATATTGTGCTAATAGAGGATTATTTTACATTTTTAAATTTATCAGAAAAGAAAAATATCCTTTAGACTTTTTTTTTTTTTTGAAAGAAAGGCTGCAAACTAAATCATGTAAATATCTTAGGTATTTGGAATTGAATTAAGAAATTTACTAAAAGATACTTTGAAATAATGCCTATATTTGATACACCTATTAAAAAGAGCTGTCTATGAACAATAAGAGTATTAAAAAAAGTAATAATCTGCAAGGTATTTTAATAAAATTTTCGGTTATATTGTACAGTTTTAAGATATGTTTTCTCTTTGCAGCAGAATAGAATTCATATCACGTTTAATATCTCATAGAGAACTTTAAAAAAAAATTGATTAATGGTTCGATTATTTAACTTCTAAAAAAATTCTCATTATGGAATCTGATTTTTTATGGAATTGATTAGAAAAGGGTCTAAATAGCTTATATTCTAAATTTTTATTCAAGTCTTATCTTAAATTCCAGAGAGATTTAAGGGAAACATTTAGGTGGCTATATACTTGGTTACTTTAAGCAGATAATTAATCTGTAAAACATATCTTTTTAAATTCAGTTATACTGTTTTATTTTGTCTTTAATGTATTATAAAGTATTTTTTGAACATGGCAGGATAAATGGATGGATGTTTAAAAATTATTAACAGCCATTTTATGCTGCTAAATCAATGGTTTCAATGTTCCCCCAAGAATTTTTTAAAATTATTTATATTTATTTTAAATATTATTTTTACTTTTATTGGCAATAATTGAATTTCTTTAATAGCTTTAACACAATATAAAGATTTCTATTTTATTGTTAAATTTGAACCATCAGACACATTTCAATTTTAGCTCAATTTCCTATTTAAATAGCTGCACATTATGATTCAAAAAATATAGTATTTATCGATTAGTGTTTCAGAAGTTCCAGTAGGAAAATTTTGTATTGACCAATAATATATATGAGACAAAGGGGAAATATTTTTAAACCACCATAATTTAGAAACTTATGATTAAAATTAATACATCCCTGTTGTAATGGCGCCCAACCAATCACGATTTTGTTAAGGTCGTTGCGATACCTACCTTTGTAAACATCTCTGATTGGTGATTCAGTCTGGCTCCGCTATAAAGGGAAGTACCGCAAAATTTTATTAAATTCAAAATCAAGTTTTGTTTCATAATAAGAAATCACAAACACAAAAGAAAGAAAAATATTCTTATAATGAGAAAAATCTTAATAGCAATTAACTAAGTTAATAAACCCTTAAGCATCTTAAGAATTGTTCAACTTCAGTTATTAAAAGTAATTTTGTCGTGTTGCAATGGTCCACAAGATCAAAAATCATCAAAACATTTTTTAAACTTCAAATGAGATGTTAATATTGCTCAGTAAAATTTTAATTCGTGATTTTTTTGTTACTGGTTATGAAAATTGTCTTAATGCTATAAAATAAATTTTAGAAATGCTGTCCCCTATTAAATTAAAACAGTACACTAATTTATAATTAAGTATTATATAAATTCTATGTGTGAGGCTTAAAGCTTTTAGATATTGTGAGGTAGTATGAAAAATTCAGCTCTGCTTAGTGCTTTTATTATCAATTAATATAAGAAAACAATTTGGAAAAAAAGTTTCTAAATATGTGCTTCAGGCTGGTGGGTAATGAAACGTTGTCAAGATTTAAAATATATAAAATTTGCAATCTACACTTATCATTTTCTTCATTTACTGTTTTAATATTTGTTATCAACACTTCTACCTTATTTTATTTGTTGATAATATAACAGTGTTATTCATGATAAGTTGAGTGTATCACACTCTAAATGATTAAGAAATTAATTGATTTGTAATTTTGTGTGGCTACTATTCTATATATTTCCTTTAAGATGGTCTTTGTATTTTTTATTATATGTAATTTTATTAGTTAACTATCATATATTTAGTTTGTATTTATATAATTTATGTATTTTCAGATGGAAGGAGAGAGTGAAGCATTTTCGCACCCAAACAAGACTTTGATGGGAAAACTATTATATGTAGCTCAGGGTTCTTTTTCCATGAAGTCTAGTTAGCGCTGAATACTTCTTCTGCAAGTCTATTGCAAAGAAGTAATTAAAAAGATGCAATTAAAACTGCTGATAAATAAAACATTTTCTCTGGGTGATGTATTTATCATCTGGATGTACATACACAACCCAATTTTATTAAATTGGGTGACTTTTTTCCAGGGTTACATTGTGATGAACCCAATGTTGTAAATTTTGCCTATTTGAAGGAAAAGCAAATGATAATGTGTTTCAACAAGAATGGTTTATGTTGCTTGAATTCCAATTTGATCCTTCCTAACCTGTAAATACCTCATTAGATGGTTGACTTGGTAAATGGATATTTTGGATGTTGGTGGAACTTGTATTATTTTCTACTCATTGCTTCTTTTATGCAATTAGTTCTAAACAAATGCAAGTGGTAACTCTTTTCAGGTGTGTAAAAGGTGCCTTTATTCGTAAATCTAAATTTTAATATTGCAGCCTACTGCTTTGCAGTCCTGTCCCACCACCACACCATCAAGCGTTGGTGTAAATATTCTGAAATGCAAGTTCACACTATGCGACAGATTTATCAAATTTATTTATTTTGCGATTGCAATTTTAATGTTTTAAAAAAACATTTTGGTAAATTATAAATCAAAAATATTTTTTTTAATTGGTATCTCATTGATTATGCAATTCGTTATATATATAATTTCTTTAAAGTTTGAAAAAACTGTTCTATAAACATGTTTCATTGTTGCCATATTTTCTAAAAATCATTTATCATCACCTCTCCAACTTGTTTTTACTACTTTGGGCAACACAAGACAATATGAATTTCAAAAGTTAAATTCTATAGATTTGCAGCAATTTGGCCTGCATATACAATATGTTGTTAGATTATGATTAGAAAATGGTATATAATTTATTTTAATTTATAATAAAATATTTATAGAAAATTTGGGAAAGTCATACTGAAATAAATTAAACTGAAATGTTATTTTGAGTGTGTGATTCATTTATTGTGTTTGTTGACATGTATACACATTACATATTTTGAAAACAAATTTTTTATTTAAGATAGAAAATATTTTCATTAAAATAATCTGAGGCTTAAACAAAAATTGTGGAAGCATGTGGTGTTGTAGGCCAACAAAATTAAGCCAGTGGATGTAATTAAAATTCCAGTTTATTTAGAATGTTTCTATCAGTACTTAACTACTGTTAATTGTTTTTTGACATTGAATTTTTTTTTATTTAAATATATATATCCTTTTAATATGCTAATAAAAACACAATTTAAAATTTTTATGAATAACTTTTCTTTTTTTATCTTTAATGTATTCCCCCTTTTATCCTGCATGTATTATGTAACATTGACTTAAAAGAAATTTTTTATTTTAATTGTTCACGATGCAGAGATAATTATATTCATTATACACACAAAGGAAAATAAGTGACACAAGACATAAAATACTGCTTATTTTAATGTCAGTAGCATGTGTCAACTAAATACTTTCATCTAATTTAAAATAGACCAGTAAAATAAGGAAACTTCTTTTTATGATTCATCTGTAGCAATGTGAAAATTATTTATGAACATTTTCATTGCTTGTGTCTTCCTTTGGGCTTTTTCAAATTATCTCCCAAATGGTGCTATCTTATAGAATAATTTAATTGAAATTGATCAAGTTTATGAAAATTAAGTTCATATAATGTTCAAATGTATTGTCATAAGGTTGCAACAGTCCAGATTTCAACAACATCGAAAAATGAGTGAAAAATCTATTGCAAGATATTGATTATTTTGACACACATAAAAGAAGTTAAATCATAGCATATAACTGGAGAATTTAATTTTATCTGATTTTTCAGTTTGTTTACTGATAGAAATTTCCAATTTGGTAAGAGCTGATTATTGGTGTGAAATTTGACAGGATAAAATTTCTTTCTCTAATTTTGAACAAAATTCCCCCTCCCCAATTATAATTTGGAGAAATGATGAAAACTGAGGGAGGGAGGGATATATAAACAAAAATAAAGGAATGCTTTGATTATTTATCTTCCATATATTATATTAAAAATGAAATTTATTTGGCATTGTAATAAAATAAAACTTAAAAAGTGTTTTTGCTATTGAATTCTTACAGTTTAACAGGTCAATTGAAAAGTCCCCGGCCTACCATAGTAAAACACAATTTTTTGGTAAAATTAGTTTTTTTTATTCAACATTATTCCCTTCAAGGGTGATACACTGATTATAGCGACCGTCCAACTTTCCGATACCATTTTTGTAGTACGATTTGTCCTTTGCTTCAAAATAGGCCTCAGTTTCGGCGATCACCTCTTTATTCGACGAAAATTTCTTCCCAGCGAGCATTCTTTTGAGATCTGAGAACAGGAAATAGTCGCTGGGGGCCAGATCTGGAGAATACGGTGGATGAGGAAGCCATTCGAAGCCCAATTCATGGATTTTTACCATCGATCTCACTGACTTGTGACACGGTGCATTGTCTTGGTGAAGCAGCGCTTTCTTTTTCTTCAAATGCGGCCGTTTTTCGGCGATTTCGTCCTTCAAACGGTCCAATAACGCTATGTAATAGTCGCTATTGATGGTTCTTCCTTTTTCAAGGTAGTCAATGAAAATTATTCCATGCGCATCCCAAAATACAGACGCCATAACCTTGCCAGCCGACTGTTGCGTTTTCCCACGCTTTGGAGCGGGTTCATCGTGTGCAGTCCACTCGGATGACTGTCGATTGGACTTCGGAGTGAAATGATGGAGCCATGTTTCATTCATTGTCACATATCGACGCAAAAACTCGGATTTATTACGCTTGATCATCTTCAAACACTGCTCCGAATCATAAACTCGTAGTTGTTTTGGGTCAAAAGTGAGCTCGCTTGGCACCCACTTTGCACAGAGCTTTCTCATACCCAAATATTCGTGAATGATATGATGTACACGTTCAGTTGATATCTTTAGAGTGTCTGCTATTTCATTCAATTTCAATTTACGGTCATTCAAAATCATTTTGTGGATTTTTTTAATGTTTTCGTCGGTAACAACCTCTTTGGGGCGTCCACCGTCTTCGGTACTCACTTCACCACGTCTAAACTTAGCATACCAATCCTTGATGGTTGATTTTCCTGGGGCAGTGTCCGGAAACTCGGCATCAAGCCAAGTTTTGGCTTCAACTGTATTTTTTCCCTTCAAAAAGCAATATTTTATCAACACGCGAGATTCCTTTTTATCCATTTTTTTCTCAATAACAAAAGTTGCTTCACTCAAAATGCTGTAATTCACAAACTAATGATCCGACAGCTGTCAAATTTATACACTCATCTTTTGAGGGTTAGGGTGAACTAAAAAACATGGATTTAATTCTAGTAGCGGCATCTATGTGTCGGGCCGGGGACTTTTCAATTTTCCTGTTACAATGAAATGTTAGAAAGCAGTATGTATGTTCGTGATAATCATTTGAACAAAGATTGTTATTAAATAAAGTTTAAAAATTTGAGAATTTTTAATAATATGAAGTAAAATATACATATATTTACATTAAAAGTAACAAAATTAGTTACAAAAATTATTGTTGATGAAGTGTGCTTTAGAAGTCACGTGTACGATGTATTTGTCTCTAACTTCCAATTATTTGGTAAAAGCTCTGTTGAGGCAAACAATATTTTGTGTAAGCGGTGCAAATGGTCAATTTTTTACAATTTCATTGGTCAGTGGGGGATATAGGGGTAGGCATGTGTCCTCTGTCATAATTTCATGTTGAGTTTAAATAATATACCTGAGTAGGAAATGCCAACTAAATATGAAAGTATATACTTTGTTTTACTTCAAAATTTGTTGTGTACTAGCTCTGGACTGAGTTATCTGCTGTACTGTAAACGTTTAGTTCTCAATTTGAATTTGATTCCAGGGAATTATTTAATTTATTTTTAGATTAAGAACTAAATAAGCATGAATAATAAACTCAGAAAGAAAGAAGCAGTAATGCCCCCCCCCCTCTCGATTTTTCCTTAATTCGCCATTGACGTGTGTGAAAAATGTTAGATTGTAAAATGAGTGGAAAAATTCATTGTCTTATAAAAGAAGTATAAATTTAAATTGTTAATTTGAAAAAAAATACAATTGATGAGTTGCAATATTGTTTTTGGGACTTCCTTCTGCTCACAATCTGTGAAGTAATGGTTAATACTGCTTTCAGTATAATTCGATTCACTCAACTGCTTAATTGTGAATATGTGTGCAATTCCTATGTGGTGCCAAAGTCATAATACATTCTGTTTATTGCATATTCTCAATAGTAACCTTAATAAATATTTTGTTTATGGTGTGACAACTTTTTTGTATCTCATTTAAACTTAGAGAGTTATTAGAAAAATTATAATTTCTGGAATTTCACTATGTAACCTTTTCTGGAGTCTGAAAAGTTATGGATAGCATTTTGTTATCAGTCGCGAGATATCATGTCAAGATAAAATTCCATGACTGAATTTTCAATTAGTTAAATGTTATTCACTGTAAACATTTTTGCAATTGGCGAAATTCCGATCTAGCGTCGCAAAGGTGAACGAAATGGTCGAATTGATAAAACCGAGAAAAGCTCATTTGATAATGGGAAGTTCCGAGAGGTGGTGCTAGCTTAGGTGTCGTCTTCGTTTCTTGGCCATGGTTCAAAATTACCGAGGTCCGTCACCGATAGCCCTCCTGTTGCTTCTCAGTGCGTCATTAAAAAACAATTGCTCAGTTGATAATCGTTTCGCGATGAATGAGAAATGATAGTTTCAATAAATAAATGAACATGGAAACCCATCTGTAAGCAAACTAGTAATCAAATTTGAAAGTTCATCAAAAGATGCTGAAGAATGATTTTCTCCTCACGCACGCTAAGTAAGCTCTTTGATTAGGGAAATTATCTCTTGTTTTTAGTACGGGGAAAGATTATACATTGCTACTATTTTTTTCCTTGCTTTGTCACGTTTTTAAATGCTGGATTTTATGATCTATATTATACACATTTCAGTCGAGAGATCAGCGTTCAGATTTTTTTTGTAATTATATAATATTTCATGAACTTTTATAAACGTATATTTCAAATTATTGTTAAGAGGTTTCGGAAGTGCTATCGGTATAGATTTAAAATGAAATTAGGAAATTAGATCTATATATTTGAAATCGCTAAACCATATGTGGGCAATTGTTTTGGCTTGAGGGCTACTTTACAGAAACGGAAAGCCACAACTTTTAAAATGATTGCATTCATTAGTTCGCTTCGCACTTCAGAAAAGGTATAAATTGTATCCTAAAAATCAATAAATTAGTGACAATTTTATTTTAGTTCTTGTGCTAATTTCATATCTATAGTTGCAAGCACATTTTATTTTAGAATCGGATTCGCGGCCGGCGAATTTCGTTGAGTCGAGGGTTCGGGCTTTGATGCTTCGAAAGATCCGCCGGAGCTGATGCACGTTAAATTTGTCGGGGCCCAAAATCCTCCCGTTGGCGTGGTGTGGAAGTTTGGAGAGGGATATTTGAACCTCATCACTTGACCAAGGTTCAAAGTTACGAGGTCATATCGCCAATAGCCCCCGTGTTGCTTCCAGTGCAACGTTAATAAAACCGAGCCAAACTTTAGAATCAGTTTAATAAGACAAATGTACCTACCCTATCGAACTTTTTTACATTTTTTTTTTTTTTTCAAATCAGGAGTGAGATTCTCATCACAGCCAGCAAGTTAATGTGTTTAAGTATATCAACAAGGTGTGGCTATTGACGAGACTGACGCTGTAAAACATTTTATTTTGATTTCATACATATTTACTTGTTATCTCCTTCAATATAACCCTGTCCCTACAACGCTCCATGCGAATCTTCCATTGTTCGAAACAGTGCAGGAAGTCACTGCGATGCTGTACTTGACTAGAAACCTCTTGATGGAAAATGCGCAATTAGCTAGCGTATTGTCTTAATGGAGAACCAATGACTTGTCCTTCCACAATTTGGATCTTTTTTTTCCTTATTCCTTTCACAGAGTTCAGAAAGGACGTGAAGTTTAGTTATATTCCTTAATATAGTCTGACCTTTAGAACTCAATGAAGGTACACAAACCCATGAATATCGAAAAAACAATCTTTGTAGTTTTGAATGTTGATTTGCTCACTCGAACTTGTTTGGTTCTTGGTGAAAATGGACTCTTCCAGTGCATGGATTGGTGCTTCATTTCAGGATCATAAGTAAAAACTATGATTCGTCACACGTTATTATCCTTTCCAATAAGTTAGGGGCGTTTTCAGTGGCATTCAAAGTGTCCTTGACCTTGATGCCACTAAAGATCCGTCGTGTAGCCGGGACTGATGCATATTAAATCTGTCGGAGCGTTAAGTTGTGGCGTAGTGTGAAAGTTAGGAGAGGGGGGGGTGTCATCCTCGTCACTTAAAATTATGAGGTAAGTCGCCAATTGCCCTCTTGTTGCTTCTAGAGCGATGTTAATAAAACCAAATCATAGTGTCGGTAACAAACATTTTTGCGAGCTTTTTATTGTTCAAACGTGAGAAAATTTTAGCACTTTTTGCATGTTAAAATTAGTATGTAAAATTTGCCGATCGAATTTAAATTTTTGAAAATAAGTTGATACTTATATCAATAACAAGATATGATTAAAAACTCACAGTGAGTATGATAAAATTTATTGGTCAAAATCATTTTAAACTCGCGATAGAATGTTCGTCCACCATTATTTCTAATGCATTATGCCACATGTCGTGCAAGGAATGACACTAAGCGATGTTTTGACACAATTCATCCCATGCAAATTGAACTTTGGCATGCAGAACTTGCAAATTCTGTGGTAGTGGAAGAGTTTTCACAGAACAGCCTATGGCATCCTATTAGTTTTCTATAGGTGATGCTGCTGGCCGCTACGTAGTGTCTCTCGCTGCGAGATAAAGCTGTTGTGATAGCAATGGTATGAACACGAATGTTGTCTTGTTGAAATTGAAGACCAGGGTGGGCGTTCACAAAAGGAATGGCCATCTAACGTACTTTTGGGCCGTCAAAGTGGCTCCGTTGAAGACCAGCAAAGATTGGGCATCGTTCGAAATCGCACACCTTACTATTAAACGCTACTGCCTGGATGTGTAACGAGTGACAATGAATCATGCATCGCGACGCTGACCGCTATGCTTCCTCACAAAGATGCGGTTATCTTCACTAAAACAAAAGCAAGACTCATTGCAATTCTGCACGGCTCCATGTTGCTCTTCCATCGTAGTCTTTGGCGATATTTCTGCGGTGTCGGGGGCAATTTCCATAATGGTAAATATACATAATAAATTTCCATATACTCTTAAAAATTGTAAAGGATGATGTATTTTAGGGGGAATATATTTCTAATATTAATGTGACGAAAGTTTTGTCTGTGGAATTTTAACACATTTGTAGCACCCTAATTTCTTACAAAACTCTTTTGGCAAACAGGTGATTGTAAAATAAATACAAAATGTAATGCGAGTAATATTGTCTAGTTATTCAAATAGCATCTAGAATTGATTTTGAGTTCCTGATTGCGTTTATGCGTTCATTCTGTAAAAAAAAAAAAGTTTTCAAGAAAGTGAAAGTAGGATGTGCTATTTGCGTACCTTTCAAATTACAATGTTTTTGCATACGTATTTTGCAAGTAAAAATTAACTAATTTAACAAATAAAATTAAAAGAACTCTATTCTTTAGTCTGAAAATTATGATGAAAATAAAAATATACCAAATTTCTAAGGTCAAGAGACGTTTCATTGCTCTTGCGTTTTAAGACTTTTCACCTGTGAATAAAATAAACTTATTAAATTATTGAAACCTGGCCATTGTATGCTTTGCAATTTAAATTAAGCTATTGACATCATCTATTAGTAAGGGTAGTGCATAGCGATGAAACGATATTACTTTTGTAATTCACAAGCCTAGTTGATTATTAAAGTTCTATTAATCGCCAGAAATTTCATTTAAGAACGATTTATTAATTCTAAGCTTTTAAAAGTGATCTTTAAATCACTGTGATGTGAATTTAGACCTGTATGTATTGAAAAATTTTACTTGCATTCTCTGCTATGACAATGCTTCAAGTACATCACACACACACACTAAAACTGTATGTGTGTGACTAATGCAAAGCGATATAAATAATAAATTTATTTGTTGTATCTAAAATTATTATTTACATCGTTAAAAGCCCGCTTCTTTGCCTCAGCATTCATAATTCTGAAAGAGCTAATTTTAAATGAAAATCTTATTGAATATGGAAAATTTTACTAAGCTGTTATTTATACGAACAAACACGTGTATATATATATAGGGCTTGATTTTAGGAAGAGCGTTGTTCCGGAAACACGGATCTGAAATTCAATAAACGAAAAACATAATTACAAAATCTGTTGTACTCGAACATAAGTTTATTTATAGATAACTTTTTTCTGAATCGATAAAATAAATCTGTGTATTAAAAATCTATAAAATCGGGTCGCTAAACATTTTAATGTGTGTGTACTGGAAAATGCTTCAGTAAATATTCCATCGTTATTAATCAAATAGTGTTGCACAACAGGAATTAAATACAATTACATAATAAAGGATTTTTCTCTTGTATATTATTTCTTAACTGTTTTACTAGTTTATTGCATTTTATACAAAAAATTATACGGATGGGTATTCCAGCACTTTCTCTCTGAAATCCATGCCTACATATGATTATGCGTATATAAAATATGGATTGTGTACAGAAAAAACTATACAATTTTTTGACTGCATAAGTAGAAAAATAGTAAAAACTATGTAAGTGTGTTAATAGTCTAAGTCAGTAAACCTATTAAGGATTTTGCTCGGGAACCTGATCCCAATATCCTGAATAATATTTCAAGTAAATCAATACGTTATAGGTTCTTTATATGTAAAGGCAATTAAAGAAAATATTGTATTTTTTTATCAAATTTTTAATATAATTTACTCATTAATTCTTGATTCAAGTACTATCTAACCTTGCATTATATTCAGGGACTAGGGTTGTATTTTTTGTTAATTAAACTGTCTCTCTATTGATACTATCTAATTTCACATAATTCTCATTTCATATTCTCCATTTGATTTGTTCATATATTTTATTTTCGTTGCCACATACGTTGAGAAAGATTTCTCACTTAAATACTTTGATCCGAATGGCTTTAAAATGTTTATAGCTGTGTGAGAAACTTTTGGTTTTTCTGTATGAATTTGCAACCAAACGCTCAGGAGCTGATCTTACTTAAATTTAGATTTTAACGTCAAATCTGTTAATATGTCGTAAGCTGAGAGAAAATTCTTATTAATTTTAAAAGATAACTAAATGCATCTTTTTTTAGTTTATAAGCACAAATCAGCAATAGGTGTTAGTGGTTTGTCTAACTTTCTTTTCGAATTTTTATTTTCTCCAGCGGCATCCCGGGGGTCCGGGAGCATAGTTTGAAAAGACCACTAACTTAACTCTAATATCTCGGTTACGTAAGTATTGAAGCTTTAATATAAACGAAAGGTTGCTTGTTCGAGAATTGATTCAACTAAAGAATGCTATGTATAGAAATAACGGTTATTGCGCTTAAGGAAACAGTGCACCCTTTCAATGTCCAATAGATCCAAATATATATATATATATATATATATATAAAATCCTTATTTTAATTGTACGACCTTTCTAAATATTTGTACAAAATTTCATCGCTTTAGATTTATTATTTGGCAATTTGTTTACCCTTTTTAATAGTTGTTTTTGTACCGAGTCATTTCATTGGCCTTCCAAACTCTAAGCTGCCTTAACTCAGCTTTTTATTTTTAATGGCGGTCATGTATTTGAAATGCTAAGGATTCTTGGTAATAAGTATAAAGATTTGGGTTTTTTTTTTTCTTCTTTTTTCTTTGTGTGTGTGCGTATAAAATTTTTGATGGTTTCCAGCTTGGAATGAGGAATTGGATAAACAGTTATTTTGCAACAAATTCACAAAATTCAATATAGTTTTTCAAAAACATTTTTTGTCGTACCTGACAAGAAAAAAAAAAAAATGTAAAACTATGAGCAACACTAGTATAATCAAACCCATGCACAGAATTATGGAAACCTCTTCTAAGAAATTGAGAAAAAAAATCGATTAAAAATATTGAAATTCATAGTAGTAGGAATTTTTAATATTGAGATATTTTGAAAAAAAATTGAAATTTTAAATAACTGTTTGATTGAAAGGAAAGGATTTTTAAATATTTCTTATATTTTTTTTGAAATACATTTTATGTGTGTTCAGATGTGTTGGATATATTTTCTGATAAATATCTAACAAAAAAAAACTGCTTACAGGCTACTTATTTTCTTTTAATAACGAGTCTCTTCAGTGACATGAAGATTTTCTCTTCAAGTGATTTAGAACCAAAATTACTAGATCTTTATTTATGTTATTATTAGCTGCGAAGTCTGACATTTTAATCTATCGTAAACCAATTTTCAAAAAGAGCACTTTCTTGCATATATTATTCTGATAATGGAACATTACCTATAGATATTAAACTACGATAAAAAAAAAATGTAGCAAATTTCACAATGCAAATCTCATTTGTATATTTAACATCACTAATATTTTATCTCTTTTACGTTTATAATATCAATAACTAACAACTCGATTTTTTTTAAATACCTTTAAGTTTTAAAGGTCTGTGTACTCGTTGAAACCTGTTTGACTCAAATCGTGAATGTAAAATGGTTAAGCGTAAACTGTTGACTTCTAAGTTACAGAACCAGTTGCAACTCGGTGCAGAGACTGTGACGTCATTTGTTATCTGAGTTGTACATTGTGTTCTAGTGCCCTATTAATAGATAAAAACCGATAATGTAAATATTAAAGTTACTGATGCGAATAGGAAATACAAATTTTAACTGTGATTAAAATGTTTTAACTATGAGGCTAACTTTTAAAGTATTTTAAAAAAAGTTTTAAATTTTCTAAAATTGTATTCTTCTAACCAAATAAAATTTAGTTACTTAAATTTATTTATGAATTTAAAATATACAATTAGTTCATCCCATTTTCCCTCTGAAGGGCGAATTTTAATTAATTGTTTTATTTAACTTATACATACATATATATATATATATATATAACGAAGAAATTTTTTTATCAATTTCTTACTCCGAAAAATTATGTATAATTTATTTATTTGGAATAATGAGGACTTAAAACACTAAAATATCAAAAAAAAAATTATTTTAATATGTACGTAATTTACAAATTCGCTAACAATGTACTAAAAATTAATTGTTTGTATATAAAATATATATATATATTTGTGAATATTGGACAGTTTAATTCCTAATGTCTTTTTTAACATTATCTTTTTACTGTTCACTTTTATTCAGAAAGGTAAACATTTCTTCAGGAACATGAGGAATAAATCTAAAGACATGTTGTGATGGCTTTTCAATTGATTTGTTTTCGTTGTGTCATCATTATCTTTTGATTCATCTAAATCAAAGCAGTCATCCAATATGTCCTGATAAATAGGGTAATTAGCACTATTAAGTTCTCATTATCGCGTAAATATTGCTCGACTTTGAGAATTGTTCGATATATAGAAATCTTGTTCGATAAACATGAGATTTTCTTATGCGGAAATTTAAGGTTCATGAAAAGTTCGATACATAGAGGATATACATCATAGCGTGACTCTTTCAGGCAAGCGGTGCGGCTCATATGCTGTAAAATATGTGTATGAAATATGTTAAACTACAACTTTTGAATGTCCTAAAGTAATTAATTGGTTTCATTTCTTTTTACAAAGTTGCATGTAAACTTAAACTGATCAATGTACAAAAGTGTTTATTTTATTTTAATTTCTTTTGTTTGTTAAGAAAATTATGTTATTCAAAAACATTTATAAATATTGCACCGATTCTATCAAATGATTTTGTAAAAAAAACCTTTTAAAGTAAAATTTATTTATTGGATGAGTTACGATTGTCTTGTATGTTAACAATTAGCTTCCCCAAGTTTGGTTGATGATTGGTTAGGGAATAATGATGGGGAAATCTTGGAGAAGAAAAGCTCAAGTGAATCCTTCTATAATTTATCTTTAATTGCCCCTTACAAGGCGTATTCTTGATCGAAAAAGCTGTTTGGGGTAAATTTATTATTATAGCGCCATTTTTTTAGGGAGGGGGTAATGAAAATCTTTGTGAATGCTCTACAGTAACTATTATTATGACCGTTTCTGGAGCACTAATCATGTGATCGGAAAAACTGTTTCGATCTTCTGCACTCCTTAAAATAATTTAATGAATGTGAATGGTTACGCATAAAATTGTGTTGTTTTTTAAGTAACGTCTGTAAAGCCTCTTTTTCATTTGTTTCCGTGGTCATTATTTCTAAATTTAAACAGTCACTAAATATCACTATCATTGATGAGACAAGATAAATATTATCTCAGTTTATTTATAGTTAAGTTATGAATGTTCATGCAATGTTACCCTCTCGCAAGTGTACTTCCCCAATACGCCTGAATTGTAGTTTAGAATGAAAATTCAAAGATCTCGCTTATGTTCAAGTGAATCGAATCACAATAACTGAGGGTTCACTTCTTAATTGATTAAACACTCGAAGTTTAGCTAATTTTGTAATCTTCCTGGATAACCTATACTGCTGGCTATTGAAAATGCAACACCATGAAGGAAAGAAAGTACGAAAAAGATATTTATTGTAGGCAAACAGTATGGCAAGAAGACAAAAGGATTAAATTTGCAAGCAGTTTGGGGTTTACAGGGGTGCGAAAGTAGTAGAAACAGCTGCCACCCTTGGCAGCTGAAACAGCCCTTATCCGTTTAGGCATGGAGTCGAATTGGGCTTGGTTGACAGAAACGGGATACTCATTCCATGCTGCTTCAAGTCTATGCCACACTTCATCAACCGTATTAGTTGTAGAGGGGTGGCGGGTCAGTCTCTCAGCAACCCATGACTAGATGTTTTCGATGGCTGACAGATTTGTAGACCATGCAGGCCGGGGCAACCATCGAATACCCTGTGTATCAAGGAAGGTCAGAACACGACGTACAATATGAAGTCTTCCATTATCTTGTTGGAAGATGGCGTTTGGCAGGCCTCGGAGATGGGGCACAACCACTGGAAGTAATATGTCAGAAATGTACCGATCTGCGTTCAAATTACCGTTGATCCGAATTAGAGGTGTGCATGTCGGGTACCCAAAGGCTGCCCAAGCCATCACACCAAAGGCAGGGCTCCTGTGTCGATATCGAATGCAAGCATGCGACGAGCAGTCTCCTCGGAGCCTCCAAATACGTATACGGCTATCAAATTAATGCACGCTGAACCGGAACTCGTCTGAAAAGATGACATTGGGCCACTCCTATATCCAGCTTTGTCTTTCGGCGTAGCAGAGTCGCCGTGCTGACAGTCCATGCTGCTGCAAACGTCGTCGCACCGTACGAGCGTGCTGAAAACATGCCCATTTCTTGACTAATTGTCCTTGATGTGGTTACATGGTTTTGCAGAGTCTACCTCACAATATGTCTATCATCTCGGGCGTTAGTCATGGGAGGGTGAATGAGACCCTGCACACCTTTCAGTATGACCCTTAGCAACTCATTGATTCTATATTCGCATGACAGAGGTTAGATTTCGACCAGTGCGATGGGTGATATCACGGAACGATAATTCATACTCTCGATAAGCAACGATCCTACCTCTATCGAATTCCTAGACTTGCCAGTAAGCATTTCATCTTCTAATTCGAGGCACAATACGACATTCTGAGTGAACTCCGACCTTACAAAGCCCTTACCAAATGAGAAATCCACTACACAACTTTTCTTTTATACAGTGCTTCAAATGTCGTTTTTCGTTTTTCCCTCCTGCATCGTCTAAATATATTGAAATATTTATCATTTGCATATCCTAACCTTTTCTTCCATTCACGTGATTTTGATGTTCGTCAGATCATTCCTTCCTGGTGTTGCCGTTTTAATGGCCAACAGTGTAAATCGCAAAATATAGAGTAGAAATATACAAACAGACATTACAAAAATACAAGAATATACCACATTTGGAAGATAGAACTTGAAGAGCCCCCCTTTTGGTACCACAAAAGCCCAGCAATATATTCAATTAATTATAATCCATGATGACATATTGTAAAAAAATTTTGCTCGTAATCTGGAGTACCCTTCGATGTTGTTTTCTTCACATCCGTCATTGCAGTGGCAATACGATTTCATCTTTGTCCTAAGTAGATAGCATTCCTTTCACTACAAGGTGTATCATTATTCATTAGTAGCAGAAAAATTACTTGTTATGTATCAAGACTTATTCTTGGAATTATCAGCTGTTATTTCTATTTCATTTGCAGGATCTTAAACCCTGAAATTTAAAGTGTTCCAGTATCGATTTCGAAAGTTCGATGAGAAGAATCATATTGAGTGCAATATACAGAGTTATTTAAAATAAATCATTCGCTTTCAAAATTCCCTATTTCCAAAAATAAATGACATAGAACGATAAGTAAGTAATATACATGAATAAAAAGGAAAACTATGGAAGTTTTATATTGTGAAATATAAACTCTCCTCGTGTGTTCTTTATGAAGCTATTTCGCGAAAGCTATTTTAGAAACTTTCATGAAGCTACCTCGCAACTGAATCGGTCGCAGAGGTCGGCAACCAGCGACTCGCGAGCCGCATGTGATTATTTTGACGTAAAGTTGCGGCTCTCCAGTTCCTTACGAAAAAATTAATAATTTACTATTAAAACGCTTAAAAAATAAAAAAAAAAATATTTTTAAGTACCTAATTTCTCAATAGCTTCTATTTTCATTATCGTTAATTACAAATTGCTTCGTTTAAAATGACTGTATTGAGATAAATTTGAACTATTGTTTTGTTCTTAGAGATGAGACTCCGCGACCATGTTTATCTTTCAGCCAATTGCATTCCATTTCCGTCTCACTCAAATAGCCACTGTCTAGAGTCTAGACAACATGTCTAGACTCTAGACGTGTTGTCAGTCAGTCATATTCTAATAATACTGCAAAGATATCGCGGTCGACATTACATTGCATGTGTGTTAATTTAATCGCTTGCGGTTTTCGCGTGTCTATTCGCTTGTTGTTTCAAGAAGAATACGAAGGGCCGCAGAGCCTAGTGGTCAAGGTCGTGAACTAGCGGCCGGCGGTTTTCGTCCAGTCGCGGGTTCGGTGATCCTTGGCCGCCAAAGAGCTGCCGTGTAGCCGGGGCTGATGCACGTTAAATCTGTTCGGGGCCCAAAGTCCTCCCCTTGACGTGGTGCGGATGTTAGGAGAGGGAGCTGCCAGCTCAGGTGTCGTCCTCGTCACTTGACCATGGTTCAAGATTACGAGGTCCGTCGCCAATAGCCCTCGTGTTGCTTCTTGTGTGACGTTAATAAAAACTAAACTAAACTCAAGAAGAATACGATTTAGAAGCGAATTATCTTCTCCAAGGTATATATGCTTAAAATATAATAAAATCAAGAGTTGGATTACATATCTGAGGATCGTGTTAACGAAGCAATAATGGCAAATAAATTGTTTGCCACTTTAGATAGTTAAGTAAAATTTTAAAAAATCATTTTTTCAGCTCCGTCGCCAGCATGACATCTGGTAAAAAAAAAAAAAAAGAGAAGAACTGAAGAAGAAAGCTGAGAATTCAATCAGGATTGGACGAAGTCGTTTGCATTCATATGCAACACAGATGGCCTTCCGACTTGTCTCAATTGCCACAAAAAATTCTCAAATAATAAGAAGTCAAATTCGGAGAGACACTTCACTACAAAACATACCCAGTTTGCTGGTAAATATCCAAACGGTGACACATGAAAAAAAGCTGTTGAAGAGCTCAAAAAAAAAAAAAAAAAAAAAAAAAAACTACTCAAGTTGCATGCTAAGTAACTGGGCGCAACTTCCAGTAATGTAAATCTGGCAAGCTGTGCAGTATCATTAGAAATTACAAAAAGAGAAAAACCATTCACAGATGATGAGTACGTCAAAGATTGTGCATCTGAAGAACTGTTTCGTGATTTTAAAAACAAAGCAGAAATCATGAAAAAAAAAAAAAAAATCAAAGAATTGCCATTATCTGCTAAAACAATACAAGATAGAACTGCTAAAATGTCTTCAAATGTAACACATATGCAAGTGGAAGACAATCAACAGGCTTCTGCTTTATCACTTACTATAAATGAGTCTTGCGACATAAAAGACACTGCACACATTACCCTTTTCGTCAGGTATATGTCATCCCAAGGTCCGAAAGAACTGCTAGGATTGCTACATCTCTCAGGGCAAACTCATGGAGAAGATATAGAAAATGCTTTGTAAAAATGCCTGGAAGACAATTAAATCGATATAAATAAAATCGTTTCTATAGCAACTGATTGAGCCAGAAGTAATACAGGAATACATAGAGGGATAATGTCAATTTTTCAGAAAAAAATAAATCACGAAATTCTAATGTTTCACTGCATAATTAATCAAGAAGCGCTTTGTGCCCAAACATTTCCGGCCAAAATAGTTGAGATCATGAGCTTGATAATTAAAATTATTAACAGCATCTTGGCAAAAGCGCTCTACCATCGCCAGTTTAAAGATTTCCTTGAAGAAATAGATAGCCAGTTTTCTGACCTATTTCTGCACAATAAAGTGCGACGGCTTTCCAGAGGTAACGTTTTGCTTTGTGCTTGAGTGAAATAAAAACATTCCTCAATGAAAAAACATTGAACATCCCGAATTGGAAGAAGTCAAATGGCTGCAAAAAGTTGAACTTCATGGTGGATACCACAATGAAACTAAATGAACTAAATCTAAAACTGCAAGGAAAGGGTAACCTAACACATCGATCAATAACTCCCGAGTCTAACATTGAAAACAACATTTTTTTTGCAAAATTTTTTTTTATTCATCAACATAACACCTTTTGTTAATCACCTTTTAGGGTGATACAATCGTTCCAACGCTTTTCCAAATCTTGCGGGGGGGGGCGGGGGGGGGGGGGGGGGGGGGGGGGGGGGGGGGGGGG
>BMAW01035044.1:332930-347976 GCA_019974015.1 Nephila pilipes | reverse complement strand
TTCTTATCATTCATTTGCTTCTTTTTGTAAATATTATATAATGCAGTTCCATCGTTTATTGCATTTTCATTCGAGCCTGTGCTCCTTTCCCAAAATTACTTATTTAAAGAGCTGAAATAAATGACAATTTCCATTTAATATACAACAGTGTTCTTAGACGCATATAAAAGAAGTGATAATTGTAATTTTTTGCGTTTATTTCCTAAAGAAAAATATCATCATTTATTATCGTCTTTTATGTCTGCCACACGAAATTAGCTTGAAGTTCGACGATTTTGAGTTAGAATAATATTGAATAATTTTTTTTGTGTTGTTTATTTGTAACATGCATGGCTTACATTTTTTTCTGAAAAGTAATTTAAAACTATTCCCTTGTTTTACCTCTCAAATTAAGAGTTTGTGAAATCATTAAGTTAAATAAAATAATTGTTTTCTTTGTTTGACTTGTGTGAATTTTACTTTTTAAGACTATTAGAAGTACAATAGTCATAAGGAATTAAGATCAGACTACTCATAAATTAAATCTCTGTGTTTCTGAAAATTTTTATAATTTTTATTTATTTTGTCTTATCTACGATTTCAGTAAATATTCTTGACTTTCGAAAAACCGATGAACTGAACGATAAATAAGTTTCATTTGGTTGGTGTGAGAACGATTTTTTTTTAAGAAGTCTTACTAGAATTTTTCTTATATCTATTATTATCTCAAAAGCGATATTTTATGGAAGGTAAATACTGTTTTATTACTAGTGGAGGAAGAAAATTTGTGAGTGAAATTGAATTTGTATAATTCTTTTACTGCTTTTATTTTGGCCAGATTACGAACGAAATTTTTGTCTTGGTTTTTCTTTATCCCTTATTGTTTCGATTACATTCTGGAAGAGTAATGTTTTACTAATTGTTCAAAATTAATTTATTATTAAAAATTCATGGAAGAAAATGTTACAGAATCTATAAAAATATATTAAGTATCAATGTTATTTTATGTATAATTAAAAACTATATATACTCATGGACAAAAAAATTAGCGCACCAAGAAGGAGTCGTCAAAATGAAACGAAATTTTACATACGTAATGAATACTTTGATATAAATAAATGATTAGAAAATCAAAGAAAAAGGATCATTTATTTCAGAGAAAAAGGCAAAAGAACGGAGGATTTAATACCCTGTTGAACCCCCTGTAGCGCGAATGCACGATGCGATACGATCGGGCATTGAGGCATACAAGTTCTGTATGATGTCTTGAGACATTTCGTTCCATATTTGCTGTAACCTTGCCTCTAGTTCGTTCAAACTCGTGGGATGCCCAACTCACCGTCCCAAATGATCCCAGATATGCTCGATTGGAGACAAATCTGGGGATCGGGCTGACCAAGGAAGGGTAGTAACAGTGCGGAGACAGTCTTGTGACACCCTTGCAGTGTGAGGCCGAGCATTGTCTTGTTGAAAAATGGCTCCTGGGAGCCGTTGCTTGAGTGGCTACACATGTGGTTGCAGGATGTCATGGACATACCGGTGGGCTGTTATGGTGCCACGGATCAATACTAGGGGCGACCGTGTATTGTAGGCAATGGCACCCCATACCATCACACCAGCTGTGGGAGCGGTGTGTTGTTATAAAGCAAAGGCAGGATTGAGACGTTCGCCACGGGGTCTCCCCACACGAACACGATTGTCATCACTGCTGAGATTGAATCTGGATTCGTCGCTAAAGACGACCTGGTTCCATTCCGCTGCAGTCCAGTTTCCTGGTGCGCGGCACCACTCCAAACGGAGGCGTCGATAGGTGGGCGTCAAGGGCAGCACACGTAATGGGCGCCGCGATCCCAAATGTCCTTCAGCCAGGCGCCTTTGTATGGTTCGAGAAGACACAGGGGGCCCTAGTGAAGGTGCTACCTGTGCCTGGATGGTGGCCGATGAAGCAGTTGGCTGTACGCGTGCATTTCTTACGATGTGGCGGTCTTTCCGACGACTAGTCTGTCGAGGGCGTCCTGAGCCTGGTCTTCGTGTAAATAACATATATCGGATACATTGATCCCAACACCTCCTCACAACACAATCAGAGTGGCCTAATTGACGAGCTACTCGCCTAGCTGACCACCCAGCTTCCATCATGCCGATGATTCTCCCCCTCTTAAACTGCGACAGCTGCTCATATTGTCTTCGAAAACGGCGTAATGGCATGTCTACCTCAGCTCTTCCTTTGTAAACGATTCAGCACACTCAAACAAGCTTAGGTTACCAGTTTTATACTCCACGGAGGACGATGTTAAACGCTTTCTACCGGCTATACGTAATGCGCAATCACGCTGCATTGCTAATCATTTGCATATCTCCCCGACATGTACCTTCATGCCAAGTTTCGTTACGATCCCGCAATTATTCCTTGGTGCGCTAATTTTTTTGTCCATGAGTGTGTATATATATATGTGTGTGTGTGTGTGTGTGTACTTCAAAAAGTCTTACAATATTTTTTTATTTATATTCGTAAAAATATCTGTCTAAATAAGTTTTCTTTAGTTCGTTGAAATTTAATTTTTTCATTTCTTTTCAAAGAAATCTATAAAAATCGAGTAGAATATTTTACTTTAATTGTTTGACACTATACGATTATAAAATTTATCTAATTCTGTTTTTTTTTCTTTTCTATTAATCGAAATTTGATTAGTTATTGTGGCATCTTCCTAAAATATTTTGTAGTACATTGCAAATTAAAATTTCATATTTTTCATAAATATAAGTGAATGTAAATTTTGTTAAGGACATGATTTTAAAACTAAAAAAAAAATTCATGTTATTTTTCAAACTTAAGCATTCATATTTTGTTCATTTTCTCTACTAATTTAATAAATGAACTGAGCAATATGTGAAATTATTCAAAGTTAAGTTAAATTAATTGCTAATAGATATTACCTTGGAACACATTTGAGTTTCTTGAATACTACTCGTATATTTTGGTTTGGAAAGAGAGAAAGAGAGTTTATTATTAACCAAATTCTTTGGAGAAATAGTTTTTTACTCCGTGAAAGAATGCAAAAAAAGAAAGTATTAATAATAAATCATCCTTAAGAGAAAGAAGAGAAAACAATTACTTAACTTTATTAATAGCATGAAATGCCCCCTCCCCCCCTGAATCACTATAGATCTTAGATGATCAAAACAAAGCATAAGAATATTCAACTGCAGAACATAATGCAATTATTGGATAATTGTAGAACATCTATCTATCTATCTATATATATATATATATATAAGATTAAAGCCCTTGCAGTAATTATTCAATTTTTTTTCCTCAAAATGGAAATATCTTGAAATTTTGATTTCGTCGGCTGAATGTTAATCCTATGGAATTTCTACTTTTGCTCTCAAATCTTTCTATTTGATCTATTAGAATGCAATAAAGTGCATCTGAAAGAGCAAAAAATAATGAAGGCTTATGCGGAATTAAATTATTTCTCCAATGTTTGAAAATATTTTTACCCCTATTTTAATGATTCGTTTGTGAATTTCCCGAACTTTAAAAAATATTTTGAAATTTTTTAAAAATGGGGGGGGGGGAAGTAGTTCCTCAGAAACCTTCATTATTTTTTGCTCTCTCAGATGCACTTAATTGCATTCAAATAGATCAAATAGTAAAATTTTCTGGACAAAAGTAAAAATTCCATAGGATTGACATTACGTTCACGAAATCAAAATGGCCGGTAGACTGGGAGACTAAAACTTATAAGAATCAATTTCAAAACGTTCTTTTTTTGTTTTTTTACAAAATAAGACATTTTTAATATTTTATCTAAAGAAAGATTTTTTTTTTTTTTTAGTTGATGTATAGAGTACAAATACGAACAGAAATAAATTGAATATGTATTTCTGTTCGTATTCATAATGATGTGCCCTTTTTCTAAGAAATGTCAAGCAAAGATATATAAAGCAGAACACGTGCAATTGAAAAGAATTTTTACATATCAAAAATCAAGAAAATAAATAAGTAAAACTTCTGTAATAATAATAATTCTAAGTATAAAATTAATCGTGCGGAATCATTAGTTTTATTAAAATGCATCAAAATCAGTTTCAGAACATGGTTTTTCTATTTCCCCCTCCCCAGTTCTTTAAATATTGTTGTGCATTTACGCAGTTTTAGAATGAAATAAAATGAGGTGTTTTTTTCTTCTTTTTCTAAAGCTCTAAGTACATATATTCAAGCCTAAGCATTCGTATTTTATTTCTTTGCTTTTTAAATAAATGAACTAAACAAACATGGAAATTATTCCAAGAAAAATTAAATTAGTTGCCAACACATATACCTAGGGGAATAACTGAGTTTCATGAATATTATGTTTTGGTTTGGGAAAATACAAGCAGAGAGAACTTATTAATAATCTAGTTTTAGGGAAGAAAAAGTTTTTTTACTCCGTGAAAGAAAGCAAAAAAGGAATAATAATAAACTCAAGGGTTTTGTAATCAGTGTGTGTGTGTGTGGGGGGGGTAAATATTTCTCATGCAAAACAATTCATTGGTTCATTTGATACCGTTATATCTACGGCGTTCAAATGGAGAAGTTACAAATGAAAAAAAAAATTAAATATGCAAACTGTTTGCGACGACGCACGCAAGAAAGAGCTATCGTTCGTGTAAAGATAGTTTCCAGCTCTGAGATTAGAAAACTTTTCTAACTTGACAAGTGTACAGCTTCTATTTAAATATATTGTACTTACGTAGAATATTCATTATTCTAGTTAAATATTTGAACAGAAAAGTAGTTTATAATTTATCATAGATACAATGTGTCATAGTGGGAATCATATAAAATTACATGTTTATAGTACTAAAAATATATCAAAAGACCGATTTCAATTTAAAATCTTCATTGGTTTTTAATTGCATTGCAGTTTATACTCTTGTATCAAATGATTTATAGCTGTTTTACAATTAAGTACTAAAATAAATTCAATTGAACAATTCCAATACAGGAGTTAATATATTATATTTAGTGGAACATTCCGAAAACTCTCCCTTATTTCAGCTCCAAATTGTTTTTATCGTAGTTGTATTTTGTTTTTAAATGAATGATGTTGCAGATAGATATTGTTTCTTTTCATTTTTTAGATTCTACTGCATGAATAATCTTTAAAAACTATCTTTGGAAGTTATTTATGCGTACATGTTAATACTATAAATAAATTTTGCACTTCAATTATTGGTCAAAACATTTAGTTGATGTGTAAAATAAGTGTATCTCAGATTTTTACGATATTTTTATTTTTGGTGTTTATTAAATATTTAAGCCGACTAAACATTTTTACAACTGTGGGTTGGGTTTTTTTTTTTTTTTTTTAGATATTTAAGTTTGATGGATAATTTTTATCATACGAGCTTGCCAAGTTTTTTAACGGTACGAGTAACACGAAATGTAAGGACGACTGTAGAGTGAATTGTTAGTTATAAAAAATCCAAAAAGTTGTATAATTTAAATCAAATGATATATGACCGGAACATAAATTATTCATTAATAAGATGCATATTATTTACATTTATTAGTGGCATGTTTTATATGAAATTGACTGTTTTTTCCCTTCTGTGTGCGCATGCTTAATTTTATGTTTCTTTTTATCTATGCAGATAATACATTGAGATATTTATATTGCATTTTAGAAATCTAAAACTACCGTTTGAGTTCTTTAGAAAACATAAATATTTCTCTAAAGGCTCTCCAATTGTTGTAGGATGAAAGAAAGTTCAAATTCTTTTTACTAGTTTTGAACTATAATTTTTTTTGGTGAGAGCAAAAGTACCATATAAAATTTTGGTTTAACAAGATATAATTATTTTAGAAGTTGATTGACATCAAATGTTTTTGATGCAAAAG
This sequence comes from Nephila pilipes, assembly GCA_019974015.1. Taxonomy (NCBI): domain Eukaryota; kingdom Metazoa; phylum Arthropoda; class Arachnida; order Araneae; family Nephilidae; genus Nephila; species Nephila pilipes. The sequence continues at coordinate 342,107 of BMAW01035044.1, read as the reverse complement.
TAATACCTCATTTATTTTTTTTGGCAGAATGTTACTTGTGACATTTTTGTGCATTCTTATTAAATGTTATAGCTCTTCGATGAAATTTGTGAAACCATTACTTTTTATGGTAAATAAATTTCCTATACGAACCAATTTGCTTTAAAATAAATAGATTTTCATTTATAATATCTAAAAATGAATAAAATTGCAGACACTCAACATGAATGTTGCCAGAAGATAATCGTCAAATGTATACAGTAATTATTAAGAGACGAATCAGTTTTTTTAAGATCTAAGAGTACTTAATTCTTAGTTCGATATTTTTATCCCTCGCTCGTGCTCTGCTTCATTCTAAATTTATCTTATTTTAAATTTATTTCGCATTTCAAAAAAGGAAGACAGGAAATGAAAGGTTTAGGCATTTTCTTCCCTTCTCTTTCTTGTATTGATGGTTTAAATGTTTTAGTTTATATATACTTTCGAAACTTTTGTAATTTTTGTGGTTGATTTCAGAACATAGTTCAACGGTTAAAATTTAATATTGGAATGATTTTAAAATTGCATATATGCTCAATCCTCATATTTTATCACTTAAATATTGTACACCTCATCAATTTTATAAATGATTTTTCTGCGTTACTTTGAAGTGCAATAGAATGCTTTTTATGAAAAAGCAAAATTAACTTTCGAGTTAATTTAAAACATAATTTGTTATTTTAAAAATTCAAAAAATTTTTTTAAAAAAAATATCATCCCTTTTTTTTTTTTTTTTTTTTTTTTTTTTTTAAAAAATAAAAAAAAAATTTTTAAAAAAAATATCATCCCTTTTTTTTTTTTTTTTTTTAATTCAGCAAGTAAAACCGATAGCAACGTGGTACATGGTGCTGGAAGAAAAATAAAAAATAAATATTAATAAAATAAAACCAAAATTGTGAACGCGCCGTTTCATTGGCTCAAGTTCCGTGTTGCCAACGCAGCAGTCTGGTTGGTACACTGCCGGATGCACTGCACTGCAGTGCAGAATTCTTTTCACTTTTTTTTTTCTTTTTATTTCTTTTTTTGAAAAATGCGTGACGTCACAGAGCGTAATATAAAATGGCGGCAGCACGATGTAGAGGTAGTGCCAGGTTTATGATGGGGTACCCAAGCATTGCCATCGATTTCGACGGTGCTCACAGTGGAAGTGTACAACACTGCGTTTGCGCTGGAATATTGTAACAATTATGGTTGGTGGCGCTCTGTGTGCTGCAAATTTTCCTTCTCCCTTTTTGCGTTTTCCTCCCCCCCCCCTTCCTCGATTGTTTAATTTACTCAGAGCTGTAAGATGGAGGAGGGGGGGGGGTGAGAGAGAGAGGATGTAAGGAAGAATTTCGCGCGTTTTCAACTATTTGTTTATTTTTCTGTTCTTTTCGTCTTGCATGTTTTCTCGTGTCTTGTCTGTCTTTGGTCTCAAATTTCAATAATTTGACGTAAATTAGAATTGTGCTCAGTTTCAGGATACTGCTTTGAGTTTAGACATGTACACGTGTTTCCCCGCGAGTTAAATTGTAAAAATTCGTAGCTAAAAGTATTTGGGCTAAATTTTTGTGCTGTATATCTTTCACTAAAAAGAGCAAAAGACGAATGCTGTCTGTTGATACCAGAAATTATTTGTCTTGCAAGTAATTTTAATGAGGATCGTTTTCGGTGAAATAAGAGATTAAGGTGTCAAAGAGACTATTATGAGAATCGCTTTGTTGCCTCTGTTGATGTATATTTCCGAGAATAAGTCACATGCAATGGAATGGGCGGCAGGGGTGAAGGGGGTCCAAATATCTCCGCTTCCCAAATCCTTCGAATTTCCGGAAATGTTTTATGTAAATGAACGCTAACTTCTTTCCCAAGAAGTTAAATATGAGTTCATTGAAATCGAAATATATCTGTTATAAAACATTGTGCGAACACTATCATTCGGAAATTATTCAGGATTAAATGGTGTTTGGACACTATATTATATATCCGTAAGGAGCTTGTTAAACTACTTCCATATATACCAGGACCTTGTATCATAAAATGAATAATTTTCAATTTCGTGCAAACGAACAAATTTAATTTCATACAATAATAAAATGAATATAATACATATTCATTCTGTGTAAAGTTAATTAAATGATTTGAAAATAAATAATATGAATTATTTTAATGGAGGAATGTGGTTGATTAAAAATCTCAAAAATAAATCATTACATAAATGTAATAAGATTACGTACTATTACAATCATTATGTCGATTATTAAAAATATGCATTTGTAAGTTGTCTATTTAAGGGGGGGGAATCAATATCTGAGGTGATTTTTATTCGTAGTATGAAAGTAAACCTTTTTTTTTTTTTTTTCTTTAAATGAATATCTTAACATGTTAGGCTCTTTGTCACAAGTAACTATTTCGACTCCAAAATCAAATAAATGATATTCTAATCCGATTTGAATATTTGGTATGGTCATATTTAATTTTGGGATACCCTGTTTTATTTTTGAACTGATCATATTTTTTATTTCAAAAATATTGAAAATCGTTTCACATTTTCGTTCAGTAGCTCCTCACTCTCCACATCCACGATAAGTCAACGTGAGAACTTTCAATCTCGTTAGATTTGATATGCAACAGTTTCTCTTCACAAAAAGGCTCTAGTGAATCAAGACTCGAAAGTGTGCTTTGACTGAAACATCTCCGACCTCGACTTGTATGCTATGACTACTTGTCTACCGCGAACATTCAGAACTGTTGCAATCTGTCGCTTAACACAAGGCATCCAAATGCAAGACCAAACTGCGACAGTTAAAGTCACAAACTTCATGAACTTCAAAGTACAAGTAAATTAATGAGTTCAAGTCCTGATTCCACCAAGATCCTTGGGTGAAATAATGGGGTTGTTGATTGCTTATCGTCATCGAATTTCGTCACCCCAAGCTGGTGTATGAGGCCACCACACAAATTTAATTTGATCTAACACTGCCTTCCGGCACTTTCCCAACTCGGCCATCCAAAAATGAATTCGAACCCCGAGGTACCCTTGTGATCTTTTCCCTTCCAATAAAGCTACTGACTTTGGTAAATAAGGTACTGTCCTCGCGAAATTCCCTAGCGATCTTTCTCTATTTTTGACTCATCTTTTCCTAAAATCCATTTTTTTTTCTTTTTTCTTTCTGTCTTCCTTTTGTCTAGGTCTTAGTAATACATGACTTGGCGCAACATAATCAGATTTGGTTCATGCGTCATAAATCCAAACTTTCACTCACGCGCTCATTTTTCCAATGTGAGGACTTCGAGCTTCGACAGATTTGCATCAGCTCCGCTACACAGCGGGTCTTTAATGACACCGGGATTCAAAACATACAACTTGATGGAACCAACGCCGCTCATAAGCTCGCGACCATGACCACTCCTCAACAGTGGCTGCTTCTCTGTGTAGCAAATAACTATGTTGTTATACACTACTCAAGAGCTCATTATAAGGTAAAGGAATAAGGCGAATTAGAAGTTTACTCTTTTTATTATTAAAATATTTTATCATCTACTAAAAAAATTCCGTCAGAATATTTAAAATTTTACTTATACGAGAAATTAATCGAAAAATTTAATCAAATTCATTTTTATTTTTCTTTCTTTGTAGCTCATGCTAAACTGATTGAGGAAACTTTGTAAGGAAAAATAAAAGCAAACATTAATTTATTTTGTTTACTTTATGAATTGAATATTTATTTTGTTGTAATTAAGCAAAATTTTAAGTAATTTTTTTTACTGCATTTAATTTTTTTTTTACTGCATATCACGAAAGAAGACCTACTCAAATATGTATTTATTAAGTCTACCGTCCGCCGTCCATTTTGATTTCGTCAGCTTAGTGTTAATCCTATGGAATTTCGACTTTCGTTTTCAAATTTTTACTATTTGATCTATTTGAATGCAACAAAGGGCATCTGAAAGAGCAAAAAAATAATGAAGGCTTCTACAAAATTACTTTTTTTCTCCGATTCTTAAAAATATTTTAAAATATTTTTATATTGGAAAACTCACTAACGAATCCTTAAAATATGGATAATAAGATTTTCAAGAATCGGCGGAAAAAAAGTGATTCCGCAAGAGCCTTCATTATTTGTTGCGCCTTCAGATGCACTTTATCGCATTCAAATAGATGAAATAGTAAAAATTTGAGAAGGAAAGTCGAAATTCCATAGGATTAACATTAGGCTGACGAAATCTGACTGGCCGGTAGACGGGAGCCTTAATGTATACTACCGAATACTATTTTTTTTTTTTTATCTCTCCCACTTCTTTCTCAGAAAATTTACTGTTTCAAAACATAACCATTTTGTTCATCCCTTAAGAGTTTTCATTTTCGTATTTTTATTTTAGTGTTATTAGCATTTTAATACAGATTTCTATGCTTCATTTAGATAAAACGTGGATTTATTACCTCATTGCTTAGAAGAATGTAGAATTCAGTTTGACCTGAATTATTATATTTTTTTTACATTCCTTTTTAAATTATAATTATGATCGATAAGAAAAAAAGGATAAAATTGAAAGATTCAACCACAACAGTGGCTATGGTTTTAACCAACAACAAAATGGTGTCACTGACCACTTTTCAAAATAAAGTTAAATGTACGCGACTTCAATTCAACTCAATAATTTACCGTTTGCTTTAATTTTAATATCTGAAAAGAATATTATTGCCCACTACTATATTTTATCGTTTGCTTCAGTTCTAATATTTAATTGAAGAATTATTTTTAAAAAGTTAGCGCACATCCTTACTGGTATAATGTGCAAAACTTTTCATAGAACAATATTCTATTATTAACACTGTTTTAATTTTCAGTGACTCTTTCCTTAAAAAAAAAAGCAATATACTCAGAGGTTTAGTCTAATAATCTTCTTTGTTACAAAACTTAAAAGCCAAAGTTTTTATGGGGAGAGTAACAATAATTAAGTTTACGTTATATTGTTTTAATAATATCTAAAAAATTAGAGCTATACATATTTTTATATCAACATTTATCAATTTGTTAACCAATTTCTTAAAAGCTCGAATTGTTACCTAGCAATATGATCTACTATGTTAAATATTTTGCAGTTTTTTTTTTACTCAAGCATTTCGTGAACCAAGTATTACAATTCAAAAAACTATTAAAGTAGGTGGATAATAAATGATGTGACATATCTTTTTTCTGCTAGATCAGAAAAAGGCAGAAGTGGAAAAGTTGCAACTCTCTCAAAAGATAACAAAAATAAAGTAAGGCTATTTATAATTCTCTGATGTTTACTGACGTCTTGAGTTATTTTTAAATATTACAACTTCAGTCATTTGAAAGAGGTCTGTAATTTTTATAGCACGTTTCAATACACTTTAGAAGCACAGAAATCGATAAAAGTTAAAGGTCGGCAAAGTATGTAATGGGAGAATCGTAAAGACGAATAAAATAATCTATAAATTCCGTCTTAAATTACAATCATTGCTAGTAAAAATAACTCACTCTTTTTTTTTCCTGTATCAAATTTGTTGTGAATTTCATAATTTTAGTGCCTGTCTCTCATTTAACCAGTTCTCTATTCATGATTTTGTGATCGTCGTAGCCAAGTGGTTATGGTGGCGGGCATTCTTTCCATCGAGTCAAGGGCTCGAGTCCTGATTCTACTAAAAAGACCCGCCGTGTAACGGGGTTAATGCCCGTATTAAGTCTGTCAAGGGTTCAAGTCCTCCTGTTGGTGTTGAAGTTTGATTAGAGAGGTGCCGACTCAGATGTCGTCTTCGTCACTTGATCGAGGTTCGAAATTGCGAAGTCGATTGCCAATAGCCCGCATGTTGCTTCTAAGAGTGACGTTAATAAACAATCAAATTAGTTTGTCATTTTTCCCCCTTAAAGTTGTTTTTCTAAAGAAAAAGAAAAATGGGGATAATAGCTTTTATTGCTCTACATCACATAAAACCAACCATTCAAATAGGAGCAACCTGGGAAACCATTCTTTCTGCTAGTTTTTAGTATAAGAATACTATAAAATTAAAATATTTATTTCATAATCGCATGAAGTTATTTGGTTGGCTTGATTTCATGTTATATGTATATTCTATAGTTGAGCTCTTCAATGAAAGGGTTGTGTGTGTACCCTAATTTGGTATAGAAATACTAAATTTGAAATACTCATATTTGAAATACTCATTGGTATAGAAATACTCATATTTGAAATACTCATTGGTATAGAAATACTCATTGGTATAGAAATACTCATTGGTATAGAAATACTCATTGGTATAGAAATTCTCATTGGTATAGAAATACTCATATTTGAAATACTCATTGGTATAGAAATACTCATTGGTATAGAAATACTCATATTTGAGATACTCATTGGTATAGAAATACTCATATTTGAAATACTCATATTTGAAATACTCATATTTGAAATACTCATATTTGAAATACTCATATTTGAAATACTCATATTTGAAATACTCATATTTGAAATACTCATGTTGAGTACTCAGTATAAATGCTCATATTTGAGATACTCATTGGTATAGAAATGCTCATATTGGTAATGTATTAATAGTCTCATATTTGAGATACTCATTGGTATAGAAATACTCATTGGTATAGAAATACTCATATTTGAAATACTCATTGCTATAGAAATACTCATTGCTATAGAAATACTCATTGCTATAGAAATACTCATATTTTTTGCAATGCTTTGGCATTAAAAATATTATTGACAATGAAATCTTTACACACACGGCAATAATCATGTTTCAAACTTGAAATGAATAGAGAAACCACTTTGTATAATGATTGAAGATGAAAAATGAATATAACAAGAATCAAATGACGTTAAAAATATTTATGTGAAATTAAAATAAAGTTGCTATTAATGCGACGTTCTATTTTACGATTTCCATATTCAAATTCGTTTCTACCAAGTCAGAGTTTGCAATTACGTTCATAACCAAAACTAATAAAATTTAATGTAAAAAAATTAAATATGTGTTTTCACATTTTGGACTATGAATAGCACAGCATAATAGCAGTCGTGTGCATTTTCATACGTTTAATGGTGTTGAAGAAAACAATTTTACTTTAAAATTTTGAAAAAGGATCAACTGACGTATTTAAATATCAATGAAAGCAAAAGCCCCTTTGGTGGCTAAAAAAATATCAACTTCGAAAAATGTTGAAGAAGGTCTGAATATTCGTTCTATATTTTAATTCTTTATGCTAAATGCAAATAAGACTTTCCAAACTATACCAAAACGAAAATTTGTCTTTTTTTTAATTAAAATTTTAAATGCGAATTTTCAAGGGTTACATTTAAAAAGGTAACTGCTTTTTTTTTACGTAGAATTAATTGTTAAAAAACTTAAATAAAAAGATTAAATATTTATTTATGCTTAAAAATACGAAAAATTAACAACTACAGTTAAATCTTAAAAATTATTCATAAGAAATTTTCAAAAAAAAAGAAAAAAATCTTATGCGTTTTAAAAGCATACTTTGGAACAAGAGAATATTAGAATAATCGTTCAGCTTTTCCTGAAAGTGCGGTTTATTAAATCATTAAACTACTTTTAATTTTTTACTCCGATGCTTATATATAACATTTCGTATAATTAAGATAGAGATTCCTACTAAGTTAAATGTTATACAAAATAATCGTATACTCCAGACAAGAAATTGAGGAAGTGCACAAATTTATCATATATCATATAATTTAATTGAGCCAATTTCCACAAATAGTGGCTTCTGGAAGAAATTAAAACTTACATTCATTATATAAGTTATAATTTTTTTTAAAAAAAACCCATAAAAGTGTTTAGTTATACATAAACCAAACCAAGTAGCTCATCGAACCAAGTAGCTCATCAAATTGGAATTAAAACTAGCTGAAAATTTTAGAGAAAACAGAAAACTTTTAAATTGAATATACTCATATCGATTGAAAATACGGAAAAATAAACAGAATTTTTCATCTTATCCTAAATGCCCTAAAATGTAAGGGCAGAATCGTAATTTACTTCCCTGGGCTCAAATCTCGACTTTTCTCAGCACCGCTACGCGGAATCTTGGGAGAAATTGAGAACATTCACAAGTTAAGTGGGCGTTTGAAGAATGAGGTATTGACTCATGTGCCACCCACCTTACTTTACATGATCCAAATTCGAGGTTTTTTACCAGTAGCCCAACGTATAGCTCTAGTGCAGCGATGGAGAATCTTTTGAGTTGGGGAGTCAATATTCGCAAGAAAAAAAAAATTAGCTTAATTTGGGTGGCATGTCAGTAGAAATATTCATATTTTTGTGTTATTTTAAGTTTTATTAAAAGAATAATTATATTTCAAATACCTTTATTTAATGAAAACGTAAAAACAAGTAATTTACATTAATGACTTTTTCGTTGCTGAATTTCATTTGCTAAATATTCAATGAAAGGTTGGTCTACTTCAAGCTCAAGCGAAAAAGAAGTTTCGGGTTTTCAAATTAATTTATAAACAAAAATTTCAGCTTAAAAATATAAAGTACGTTGAAGAAAAATTGTTTGCAAAGCCATCCTAGATATTTCAAGGTGCTGAAAGTGTCCGGTAGCTAGCACTCCAAAGTTTCTGTTCGTAAGAGCACTCTTCCGTTCTGAAATCGATTTCTTCCTAAATTCTCAAGTTTCGACCTTTAGTCAACACTCTTGACCAAATGCTGTCTTGAAATTGCGCAACTTGCATCTCCAAATCATCAATTTATAACCATTGGAAACCATTTAATTTTAAAGTACTATGAACTAACACATCAATCAATAACTCCCGAGACTAACCCAGAGATGGCGCTCGTAGTAAACCAGTAACCAGGTCTTTCTAGAGTACTAACCTTTGCTTGAAACGTGTCAAAATTTTAAGTCGATCGGACCAGAAACAGCTGAGTTATCGAGGTTGGAGTAAAGTCGTTTTGTAGTTTGTTTAAAAAATGGAAAAAACCGAGTTTCGTGTTCTGATAAAACATTGTTTTTTAATGGGTAAAAACACCGTGCAAGCGAAACAATGGATTGAAAAATGTTACCCGGACTCTTGTCCATCAAAAGCAACGATTTGTCGGTGGTTTGCCGAGTTTAAACGTGGTCGTACCGACACAAATGACGCGGAACGCTCGGGTAGACCTGTGGAAGCCGTTAC
>BMAW01035044.1:295659-327930 GCA_019974015.1 Nephila pilipes | reverse complement strand
GATTCAATAATTGAATCGGATTGGTAAGCGGAAAACTTACAAGATATCATTATTAAGCATAAAAGCGAAAATAATAACTTAAAAAAAAAGTCAAAGATAAATTAAAATGCATAAAGGATTTTTTTTTTTTTTTTTTTTTTTGGAAAGGGAAATGAAACAAAGAGATTCTTATTAAATATTTAAAAAAAAAAATGTTGTAATATTTTTTATCTTATTGATTATTTTTCTATTTTTAGTTATGTTTCCTTGTAAAGTGGTTGATTTTCGATTCAATGACTTTTTTTTTTTTTGAATTTTGCTACTTTTCTCAGAAAGAAAAGAAGCGAATCTGGGTTTTTTTTTCCTTCGAAAAATCGTTTTTAATAAATGTTTGCTTCGAATTGTATCATCGAAAAATTGAAATTATCTCTTATAAATTAAGTAAAATATATGCGTTTAAAGTTTTATTCTCGTATATGCTTTTGTATTAAAAAAAAAGGCATGTAAAGATATATGAGCATACATTGATACAAACAAAAATACATTAAATTATAAAGAGTCATACTGAAAGTATATTAAATCTAAATAATTAAATACTATAATTAACAATATTCATTAAGATGATTCATTTATGTTTGTTTGTGATTTTTTTTTTTAAACTATATCTTCCAAAGGATTCTTGCATTGCATTCTGTATTGTTTTGCAGTTTCTCTTTCTCGATTTTGAACAATATCGTGAACAATAGTCTTAGGAAAATCAATGAAATAAAACAAAATGAATATTTAAATATTTTATGATGATGAAAAGTCTATTTGCACTCCCTAGCATTTGTTTCGCTAATTAGCTTTTTAGAATAAAACCCATTAAGTAAGCATTAAATATGTATTCATATTCGAGCAAGAGTCAATACCGATAGTTTGTCTTTTAAAAATGGGCAACAGACCATAAAATAGAAGTTTATTTTTCTTCGAAAAATGAGGTTTAATTTTTGTCGCAGAAATAAATTTTTGGAACACGAATGCGAGAAAGAATTCTGCATCCCCCCCATGTCTTTGTTTATTATTATTTTTCCTTCTTTTTTTTTCTATTTGTCATTCTTTTTAAAAAATTATTCTTTTTAATTTTTAATACATTAAAATGATTTATATTCTATCATGCTAAATTTAGAAATATCAAGTACTTCTTAATTAAACTTAACCTCCTCAGTCCCAGCGTCTGTAGGAGACACTAAACAACACTTTCCAAAAATGCAGCTAAGTTAAATAAAAGGCATCATTGGTACCCAAAATTAGTGGGTTTTCTTGTTAATAGATGATATTTCTGAAAAAAATCCTTTTTAGCGAGCATTTTGCATTCGTAGCCTATTTATGGTAAAATGAAAATGTTGTTTTCCGAGAAAAAGAAAGTTATACGCTTGCACATCTCTAAGAGTTCATATATTTTTTATTATTTGCGTAATAAAAAATTATTAAACACACTGTTGAATTCCTTAAACTTGTTGTTCATATATAACATTATAAATTTCTTACACAAATCTTCCCACTTCTGATTTAGAATGCTGTTATTTCAGTGTCGCCTGTAGGAGACAATGGGTCAATGGCTATCAAAATCTCTCGATTCGGAACTATAATTATGGCATTTATTTCAGCTCGGAATGATATTCTTTAATTGCTAACTGAATTCACCAAATATAGATATTTAAAGGATACAGGAAGAAATCTGTCATAAAATAAAATGAAACATAATTAGTGATCACTTTAATTATGTCTAATTTAAAATTTTCCAGAGTTCGAATGTATTGGGCAGAAAAAAAACTGTAACTCCCGTACTCGCAGATAACATTTTTGGAAATCACGAGTTTTCAATAAAAAACAACTTAAAAATGAGAAATTATTTAATAGTATAAGATAAAGAAGGAGAGAAAAAACGAATGATAAATTTTGGAAATTAAGACTCTTCTGTAAACAGTTCGGAAAGGAATATTTTGTGATTCAAATTTTACATTATGCTCATTATGCTAATTATTATGAATTATTCCTCAAATTTAGATTAAAGAAATATCTTAAATTAACATTATGATGTCACTTTGTCCTAATGTCTCCTCCAGGAGACACAATTTCTCAAAAATAGGAATTAAAATATTTTTTAAACATTTTTTTCAATACTTTTTCATGTATTTAGAACCGATTGATACAAATTATTCTAAAATTTATGGTTCAAAATTGACCTTGGGTCTGAGGAGGTTAAATTATTGAATAAATCAAGACTTCTAGACCAAAACCTAATCTTGAATCACTGACGTAATGATGGGGAGGGCGCTTTGGGTTTCCAGAAATTCTCCCCTTTCTCCTCCAAGAAAAAAAAATTCAATATATTTTCACGGTTTGATAAGTAAGGTACCTTAGATTAATTTTTAAAAACATTTTAATGAAATATGGAGTTTTGTTCGCATACAATAAGAAATACGTCTCGTGTTGAAAGAATCGCCATTAATTACTTAAAACTGGTTTTTTTAAAATATATTAATTTCAGTATTTTTCCCTGTCACAAAATTTAAAATATCCAAAAAAATATATATTTACATCTTTTTTTTTTCATAGAACTTCAGCATTTATCGGAATAGCTATTTCTAAATTCCGTACTCTTTAATTATCCAAAATAATATCAGAAATAAAACGGTAACTGCATCATTAAGACTATACAAATGCAATAATAATCATATCATCAAATTTCTTTTTCACTTGTAATTGTCACATGAACAATAAATTTATACCTTTAAATAGCTTAGTTTACCAATGTAATTAATAATAAAATATATGTAATTAAATTTTTTACTCATAATTACAGTCATTGCACCATTATTAAAAATTGAAATTGGACAACCTCAAAATAGTTATCTGGTCACTTTCTTGCCTTGAATTATGCTCAACATCAACTAAAAACTTAACTAAAAATTAAACATCAACTAAAAATTTAAGTACATTTTGCTGCAATCTGAAGAAATGTAGTAAAACCTTAGTGATTCATCGTTTTTGCATTATTTTTGTTCCCTAACTTTTCTTTCTCCTCCTCTATATTGTATATAAATTACATCAACTAATAATTTAAGTACATTTTGCCGCAATTTGAAGAAATGAAGTAAAACCTTAGTGATTCATCGTTTTTGCATCATTTTTGTTCCCTCCTCTATCTTGCATATAAAAACGTTTATGTTTATTTGGACATTTTACGTACCTGCCTAACAAGCTATGCATGCCAGGTCATAGAACCATTTAGCTTGAACAGGTCGCTCGAGTGACTCACGTAACACCTGTCGAGACTCGCTTGATTTTAGTTTCCGGAATTTTGTTGCGGAATGCTCCTATCAGTAGTGCAAAGGACTTATTGTAGCACGAACGTTAGAATTACTTTGAGCGAGTAATGAATATGGTTCTTCTGCTAATAATTGAATTTTAATGTTTAATAAAAATTGGTGCAATGGTGAAAAATAAAAAAATACAATGTATCGAAGAATTTGGAATATTTAGACAAGAGTGAAACAGTTAAACAAACAATTGAAATGTGAAGTAAAGGGATAAACTTCTCCACCTCATTTTGAAAAAGGCTATTTACTATACATTTTAAATGGTCGTATCACTATTTTACCAAAGGATCGGTGTCTTAGCGACCGATTGGTAAATGTATTGAAACATATGCATTGTTTTACATTTTTGGTTAATGCAGTTCTATCTATGTATATACGAAATCCTTTTTCTAATAATTTAAAAAGAGTTTTATACTTCGTATCAAGTTAGTTTTGGCACTATACACAGGATGTTTCGAAACTCATGGCAAAAATTTAAGGGGTGATCGAAAACATCTAAACAAGCAGTTTTCACCCCACAATGCATGGCGGAGAACAAGCGGTGAACCGCTAGATGGCGCTGCAATGGAAAGCATGAAGCGCGAGTTTTCTTACACATCCTCATTTCTACTGTGGATTTCAGGAGAGAAAACGATGTACAGTAAGTAAGAAAAGGTCATGCCTCCTGAAATCCACGGCAGAAATGAAAATTTTCCGCCTGTGCATTGTATGGTGAAACTTGCTTGTTAGAAATTTTCTATAACTCCTTAAATTTTCGCCCATGTGCTTCGAAACATCCTATATATTCAACTCGTAGATTAAAAAAAGTTTCTGTGTATGATAAATATTATTCAATAAACAGAAGCATTAAAAATTTATCAATTTCCATAATCCTTTTACTTTCGACTGTATGTTCTGTTAAAGTAAATGATACGTGATTAAACTGACAGAAATGTCAGAATTTACACAGAATAAATCCTTCTGATAATAGTCCGCAGAGAATTAATGTGATGGTATCTTATACATTCCTTAATTACTATTAGTTGCTTCAGTTTAAGTAAATAGTCTAAATAAGTTAGCATCAGTTTTAATTATAAACATATTTAAAGATATACAATCCTCTGATAAAACATGCATATGTGTATGTGTGTGTGTGTAAGAGAGAGAGAGAGAGTACCTTGTATATATATGTGTTATTGCAATCTCAAAAATAGGTTATTCCTATTAACTGGTTTATAAAACATAGGAAAATGAATGTTTATTGATTTTTTTGTTTTTGTTTTTCTAATTATAAAAAATATTGCAAAATTGCCCAAAATATATGTTTTTGTGATGTATATATCTCAAAATCTATCATAGATATTGGCATTCTATAACTTGGAATATCAAAAAAAGAATTTATTCTCAAAGATAGATTATTATCTAATTACTTAAGTTATTTTTAAGATTCTTATGAAAGTTCGAAACAAAAACATAAAAAAAGCAATGCAAACTATAACGAAATTTCAAACTATGTAACAATCTTTTCTTTAAACTCGACATCTTCTGAAAATGTGATCAGATAAAGAGAAAAAAATTGTATGTATCCTTTACATATTCTATAAGAACGCGAGACAAATTTTTAAAGAATTGGAACAAAATCTTTTGGTTGTATCTCGCTTGAAATAAGCTGTGACAGCCTGAACAGATAAAGTCCAGAAAAATGCCTTTTAAAATTTAAAATAAAAATTACTTATAAACTACTGTTACTTTAAATCTTCTTGATTTGTATTTTGTGCTTTCTACATTCTCATTTGTAACTATTTCTTTCTTTCTATTGCTTTCAAAATTTACCGTGACCGTGGTAGCAGAATGGTCATAGTCGCAACGCGACCACTGTAAACAGCAATGTTGAAAACGAACCTTGTGTTCAAATCCTGCTTGCACTTGAGACCCATTGTGGTAATACGAAGGGGTTCCTGCATGTGAAAAAGACATGCGTTTGTAAACATGAGTTTAAACATGAGTTTTTTTTAAAACATGAGTTTGTAAAAAATCTAAGTACATTAATTCCTTAAAATAATCTTCGATTACTACTAAATTTGTGAGTTTATTCTATGAATTTTTATCTGTCTCCCTAAAATTAAATAAGGAAATCTTTTCTAGTTAAAAGGTCGAATCAAGCCATTTACATTCTGATGAGGTTGTAATATATTTGTTTGTAGTTCTAATAACCACATTATAAATATACTTCATTAGATATACTTTAAGCAATATATTAATTTTTTTTTTTTTTTTTTTTGCTACAATGCTTATATTAATTTCAAAATTCTCAAATGCTATCCACCCTTAGATATCTTGAGTATTAGGTCTAGAAGTTAGTACACACACCAATTAAATTAGAGCTCCTAAGATATTTCACACTGATAATATTTAAAATAGACACTTATAATTAAAGTTTAAATAATACCCGAGACAATCAGCCCGTCATTGAAGAAAAAATTTAACGAATCAAAAATTAACAATAAATATGTGGATAAAAGTAACAGGATTTCGACTGCAAAAATTTAACTTTATGTCAGAGAACTTGACAGACCATACGAAACCTTAATACCATACTTACAGGTCTTAATGTTCTTACTCCTATGTCGGTAGTTGTATTTATTTGATTGCAATAAAATGCATCCGAAGAAGTAAAATATAAGGAAGGTTTCTATATGTATACTATTCTCTCTCTTTTTTTTTTGTTTTTGAAAATATTTTTGTAATGATCAGTAATTCGATTGTTAATTTTTAAATCTGTCAAAATATACATATTATTTAAAAATTCTCATGAACCCTGGAAGAAAGAAAAGTAAATTAATAGAAATGTCACATATTTTTATATTTTTGGGATACTTTGCATTGCAATCAAACAAATGCAACCGTCCATTTTGGTAGAATAATTTTAAAAATAACCAAATAAACTTATCATTGCACGTATAATAATGAATTAATTAACAGACAACATTCTTAATAGTTCGTTAATTATTTATACTGAATTCTAAGAAATTGATAGACATTGGGTTGTTACGTTCGGCTACTCGCGATTTTCTCTTCACTTACCGTGGGAACTTTATAATAATTTAAATTGCATAAAATTACAATTTCTTCCCCACCAAAATAAAACACGACTAGGTAAATTAGGTGAAGATAGAAGTGAAGTGAAGTGATTTAGATATAATGATTCATGAAGAAAATAAGAATCTATGGAAAATGACTTGCTGTCTGACAATTAATTGTTATCATGATTGAAATTCTTTTTAGTTTGGTGGATGGATTGAAGAGTCCCACTAAAAATATTAAGCTACGTAGTTACTGTTGAAGAAAATTGTGGAATTAAGAACGAGTGAACCGGTAAGATAAATTCCTTATTTAAATTATAAATTAGGATTGTGAGCTAGGTTGAGATTCTAGAGAGAGCGACATTAGATATTCTACAATGATAATAAATAAAAAGAATTGCTCTATTTTTGAGTGTCTTCACTTGGAGTTTAGTAGTTTTTGACTGATGTGTTAGATGAGATATTTCACAAGAACTGAGTAATGAAAGGCAGGCGTCACAGACTAAAGTACTCAGAAAAATGTATATTAATACATAATTGCGTAGATTTTAAATGTGTCAGCGAAACGTTCTCGCATAAATACTTAATGAACTATAAAATAAAACTATATAGCTATGCATGGTTTTTTTTAGTTAACCTTGGTACATTGAATAGGACAAATAAGCACACTTCTGTAATTTATTTCGTAGTAGCTCTCTCATGTATTTCAAGCAATATTTATATTTTATGTATTCCTCACATACACAAATGTCTATAACTTTTTCAGACTTACAGAATTATTTTTTTCCCTTAACAAAATAAAAGAAAATGACATTTTACCTGACTCGGTCTAATCGATCGTACCTGTAATATGCATGGAAATACTTATAAAAATAAACTATTTTTGAATGGCCTACATTTGAAATAATACTCGATTGATGTCACGTTATAGAACAATATTTTCCTCTTTATTTGGTTTTCAAACCGGATTTAACTTTTGTTTTATGAAGGCCGGAAAAAAATAAATCGATAATCGCCCTTTTAACTACGGTTAAGGCCAAAGTTTTACATGAGAAAGAACAGAAACCAGATATAATTTCATATTATAAGGCAATTTAAAAGTAAAGTAGGTACTAGTGATAATTTATCTGATGCGTATACATGCAAAAGGGAACTAGAATATGATTTGTGTGTTTATTCTATAATATAAATAACCTATAGATGCAACTGTTGTTTTTATGTAGGTAAATCCTTCTTTCAATCAAAACAAGCTGTGCAATAGATTCTTTTTTTTCTAAAGGAACTCGAAAAATAACTGAATAAACCTCACAGAAATATCAAGATGGTAAAAAATACCAAACAGCAATTCAGAAGAAATTAGCAGCTGCAGCAAGAGCAAAACCAGAAAATATCAATACACCTTAAAGAGGAAGTTGCAAAGAGTGCAGTTCAAAGAGATATCAGAAAACGCATACGAGGGGGCTCTTCATAAGTAACTGTCTTTGCCAAGAGCATGTAAATGGGTAAATTTTGTCTGTCGTTAAAAATTTATCAAAAATAATGGAAGAGTAAGGCATAATCAATTTGTAAGTTAAAAAATGATATTATTTCTCAAACTTTTAAATACCTGAAATCGCTTATGCAAACAAGAAAAATTGGATGTTTAGAATAAATAAAAGTCTAATCGATTCATACAGGCAATACGCAACTTTTGTTAACAGAGTGCAAAGGTAATATTTTTTAAGTCTCGAGCAGCAACGAAAAACTGAAACTGTTTACAACAGGGGTCCTTAACCTTTTTCATTCCACGGGTCCATTTGACAATAAAATAAAGCCCACGGACTCCTTCTCAGAATATTTTTAAGTACATAAACTGGAATTATTAAAGATAAATCTTTTCCCCAGTTGAGTACGTTTGATGGCTGCTTGATCATGAAATTTGAAAATTGTATTTTTCACCAAAGGCTGTAACTCCTGTTTTCTTCTCGAACTTTCTGGTTTTGTCGTTTTATTTGTTTCCTTAACTGGTCACGGTTGTTGCAAAATGAAGTTTCCCCAAGATCTCAATATCAAACATATCCGATGTTAGCTTGGATATGTGTGATATTGATATCTTGTGGAAACTTCATTTTGGTTCTAAAACAATAATTCGAAGGAAGTTGTTTAAATACTTCATTGAAGCGTTAAAATTATAACTTTCTGAATTTCGTTGATGTGTGTATACCGTTTTTCTGTATTGGTTACGGATAGTTTGTATATAACTATTTCGATTGTACAATTTAAACGCTCTATTCGTCTATTTGCTCTTGGTAATCTGGTCGCGATTGGAAAATGTTCAATTTTTTTGGTACTTCAATAATACTGAAAATGTTTGGAAGTAAATGCAGTACACGATCAGGAATAATATGAGATGGATTGCCAAATATGTATTTTTAATTTTCTAATTTTGCCATAACTTCTGCTGCATCTGTTGACTTTTTTGGGTAAAACCATACGAATTCTGTGAAAAAGTAAATGATAGCAAAAATATGTTTGAAGACGAATGGTTTCTTTTTCGAAAAGGCGCAGTACAAACAGCTTGTTTGATAAAGTTGTGATTAATCAAAAACATGGAACACAATTTTGAATGAAATAATCTATTTTTTTTTCTTTAACATTAGGAATATAGAATCGATGCTTTAGTGCTTTTTTTCTGTTCGTTCAGAAGTATAGTGTCCACGCTCGAGAGTATTCTTTAATTCATCGTTTTTTATATTTTTAGAAACAACGAGTAATTCTCCACCATCAACAAACTTAAATAGTATATTAGATTTTACAAGAAAATCATTGTAAGATTTTCTTTTCAAAAGTTCTTTAACAGTTTGAGTTTCAATGTCTTGTTCTTAAGTTGTTTTGATTTTTGTAACGAGATTGCCTTGTATGATCATAACGAGGTATTTACTTGACTCATCTACTTGTTTCATTTTGGTGCCTGAATTATGTTTTATTTCTTGATCAAAATCTTTTAGTTTCAATTCTCATCACGCTGTCTGAATGCACAAATATTTTTCCTTTATTGTTTTCGCGAACGCGTTTGCAATCAGTAACTATTTTGAAATGTTTACCGAACAAAATATTCTAAACTTTTAGAATGATTAGACAATAGCTAAAACCTCAAGCTCATAGTTTCTGTCATAGATTTTTGAAATAAAGTTCATCCAAAACCATAAATATTAGCATCGCATTGAATTTCGATATCGGCGTTCTGATTGTAAATGTTAAGAACAGTTAGGGAGGGCAAACTTTGTATTAGACAATTGAATGCTTGTTTTTCACTATAAATAAATTTATTCATGATTTTTTTAGAAGCTCAGTTAAACCATGTTCAATAAGGGAGATGTTTAAAATAAATTTCCAAAAATATCCAGCATAAGACCATGAAATGATTGTAAATCTTTTTGAGTTTTTAGTAAAGGAAAATTAAGAACAACCGTAATTTTTTGCGATGACGAGTACAATTCATCATTTTCCAATAACGTGGCTAAGAAATTCTATTTGTTTACTTCAAAATTTACTCATTTGTAAATTTATGCTTAAGCCGTAAGTGGGAACAGGTGAAAAGCCTGATGCAAACCTTACAAGACCTTCGTCCGTATTTTTTGGATTTTATGATGACATCATACGCATAAATTAAAACACGTGACCTTTAAAAATAAAATCCTAAAATATTATGTTAATGTAATGCTGAAAAATTGATGCAAAGACCGAAAAATGTGAGTAGAAATTGATATTGGCTATTATGTTACAAATGGCATATATCGACGGCTATTTGTCTTACTTCTTGATGAAAAAAAAGCCTTGAGTAAAACTATTTTACTGAAAGTATTTGCATCTTCAAGGTTATTCAGAAGATCGTCTATTAGAGATAAGAGACAGTTATCTTTTACTACATATTTATTAAGTTGTTTGTATAATCTCTCAAAAAAGAAACTTTTCGTATTCTGTCTTTTTTCTTAACTACAACCACTTGGCTAGAAAAGTCGGATGAGCATGGCTCAACAATACCATTAGCCAGCCGTTTTGTATCCTTGTTTGTTTGGCTTAATTAAAGACGCTCTAGTAGCAACAAAGGCTATTGGCGACGGACTTCGTAATTTTGAACCACGGTCAAGTGACGAGGACGACACTTGAGCTGGCACTCCCCTCTCCTAACATCCACACCACGCCAATTGTATCCTGGTGCATCGACAATTATTCTTTCAGAAAAAGGTAATCGTCGTGGCTTATGCCTTATAAGTGTCTCATTTTTATATGAGCTCGATACCAAATTGTGAAAAATGTTTCGTTGAGTTTTAATAACATTTTATGCGATTTCCAAGTTTCATTTAATGAAATGTTAGAAATCGAAAATTACTCAACATTTTCTGTTTTATTATTCGAAAATTTTTTTAATGTGACACCGTCTATGTTGATTAATATTCCGGTCTGTGTTTAAATATCCCTGCCCTCTGACGACATAGCTTTGTTAGTAATAACACAAAAATCAGCGATAAATTTATTATTATAGATTATAAGTTCATGCATACAGTTGCGATTTAAAATATGCACATTACCAAACGCTATAAGTGATCCTTTAAAGGAAGTGATTAGTTAAAGGAGGTCAGCCAATTTTGTTGTATGTATTTATTGTTAGAATTATTTTCTGAGTCTCGGTATTCACGCCTACGCAGTCGTAAATGATCATTAATAGTAACCGTTTCAACAGTTTTATGCATCAAAGGAGGTAAAGGATTTATAAAGGACACAGAATTATCGGTTCGATTTGGAATAGATTTGTAAGTACACTGTGCAGAAATATGCCCAAAACTTTTATAAATACTACACTTTAAACTCCGATGTTTGTCGGGACAAAAACGAGAAATATGTCCTGTCATGTTACAATTAAAGCAAGTTTTTTTGTTTTTTACATGCATTATCGTTTTGGGTTTTAAACCTAGTAAAATTATGTTTTGTATTCATATCGTGAGGAAAAATACGAGGGTTTGTTCGTTGGAAAATGGCCTTTTCTCTATTATTTACTATTTTTTCCTAAATATGAAGTTTTATAAATTCTGAAAAGTTTCATAAATTTTGAAATCGATTTATCACCATACAAAATAGATTCATTTGAGGAATCATCAAGGATATACCATTAATACTATATCCAAATACTAAAGGATCAATAATTTCATAAGAAGGCATTTGTCAGTTTTCTAATTGCAATAAAATATTAGGAAAGTGATTCATTTTGACGGAATTTTCGTCTACTTAATTGTCAATGAATGCCAGCAGCATTTAATGCATGACGAAATTCTTCTAACAAAGCATTTTTGTTCAAAAGTCTAGTCGTAAGATTATATTGTTTATACAGAAACTCTTTGCCTGACCCTCGATTGATTAAAATTTTCTGCAAATATTATATTTTATGCTGTTTATTCAATGATGGGGAAAAAGAAACGATTATCTCTTCACTGTCATGAATAAAAATTCTTCACGCCATTAGTATCAGAACAATTAAATTTAAGCATCAAGTTTCCAAGATGTTTCAAAACAAAATAAAATGGAGGGTTGAAATCATTAATAAAAATGTTATGATTTAATACTGGCTTCATCGCTGTAGAGGAAAATGTTGAAGTCGAATTTTTATTGCTTCGTCATCAGAAAATTTATCCTCACTATTTAACGATTTTAATTAATTGAATTCGATAAATATAGAAAATGTCTATTAAGGAGTTCCTTTAGTATCCAGTCCTAACACATTTAAAACACAAACTGAATCGTCTTAGAGAAAAAAAGAATCTGACAATAATATTTTTTTTCCCTTCCATATTTAAATCTGCTGGAAATGAGAGAAAATTCTCTATATTTTTTCTTGTATTGACGATCGAATGAATCATTGACTAATACAATGTTTATCAACATAATTATTTTAATATTTCCTTTTTTTTGAGAAAGTTTGAAATGACTGGGATACTTTTAAAGATGGACTTTTTTTATGTTATTCACGCAACAAAGTCATTGGATAAAATTTAATTTTTAAATAATTTGAAAAGATGATAGAGGAAGGTACTTACCCCTTTTTTTAGCAGTGAGGTATTCAAAACGCTTGAACAGTCACAATGAAACAAAATCACAACGTCAATTATCAATTCAAGTACATTTTTCAATAACCGTCTTTTATTAATTGTTCCTCTTTTTAACGTCGATTTTTGAAAACACTGGAACAGTTAATCTAGATCAAAAGCACAACATCAAATGTTAATTTTCGTAGCTTCCTAATAATACAAGTACCATCTGTAAATGCTAGTACTCACAAGTTCTCTGTAAGTACTTGATTAAAAAGTCTAGCGTTCATGTTTTCCTCTGCAGTAAATCAATCAGAATCATTCGTCGGTTCTCATATTGTTTTTCAGTTCTCTTTTAAAATTTTAATTACACCGAGTCCTTTTATTCGGATTCGTTGGCCAAACCCCCATTGTAGAGATTAGTCACGGTATGTTACATGATCCATGCATATTTTAAGAGGAAAAATAGATCTATTAATTAAATAATTTTTAAAAAAAATCGAATATGCATGTGTTTACATCTCGAGATCTTACATGCTAATCTGCGTTGTAGATTACTCTGTGGGACAATTCTTTCATATATATATATGTTTGTTATGTTAATAAGGCATAATTTTAACATGTATATTAAATCTTACTAAATTACAAATTACAACTGATACAAAATCAAAATATTAGAACTATTAAAGTGCAATATTACAGAATTTATTAAAACAATTAGAAAAAAAGCCTAAGCCATTCAAGTTAAAAGTATTATCAAAATTTAATACATATGAAGTACTATAGTGTATAAATGTCATACAATTATTTAAATACAATATAGTTATAAGAAATTTAAGAGTACTTATTAAACATGATGATTTTAATTCAAGACAAAAATAAAACCAATAATTTAAAAAAAAAATTACAACAGTTAAATAAACATAACTTTACTTAGAAATATAAAGCATATCTCCTGAGAAAAGAATTAAGGAAAAAAAAATAACAAAAATCTCAAGAAGTTCTATGCAGTTTTGCAAAGAACAAATTTAGCCACCCAAGATGTGCTTTTTTTATGATTGTTATTAAATTACTCGATTAAAAATATATAAGAATTAAAGAAAACGATGAAATATTGAGAAATGGACAATAGAAACTATTCCGATATTAAAATTAAAGGAAACGATAAATTATTTAATTGAATATATTTATGCTAAATGCAATTAAAATGAATGCAATTAAAATTAGAATGATCTTTGATTATCTTTCCTACAGAGGACGATTTAACTGGAATAGAAATAGTCAATATTCTTATATATATTTGTACAAAGTATTTGAAAGATTATATTCAATTTAATAAGCGAGTGAAGTAATATTTCTTAAAGAGAAATTTAACTAATGTATGTAGTCAGCAGTGTGGAAATTAGGTGATTGAAAAGCCCCGTCTAGTGTCGTCCTATCATATGACTGTAACTGAAAATTATGGAATAGATTACATTAAAATTAAACTTCTCTTTGAATGATTACGTGATTATATCATTGTTACATAAATAAGTGTATTCATCATATAGTAAAAAATACATATGCATACACAAATAGAAATGCACATTACAGTAGTTTAATTTACACCTTTTTGATAGTTAATATAAGTTCAATTATTATTAAAATGTTTACTATTTTTGATTATTTAATTATAATTAATATCTTTTCATTACAAATAATACTATTTTTTTTAAAATTTGTGTTAATAAATTTTAAAAGTTTTTCTTTTCTCTTTTAATTAACATAGCCTGTATCATGGATGTTTAGTTACGGTTTTAACTGTGTCATGAGATAAGAAAAATATTGCGAAACACTACTGTAGAGTGACGTAAATTCAAATCAGACCAAACCAAATATTTTATAAACTCTAACGTGATAAGATAATTCTCATTATTTTTACCATTTCACTGTCATCACTCCTTCAGAAGTTGATAAAAATTGATAAATCTTGAAGTTACAATATATAATAGAGCAAAGTAATATATGAATTTTATTCAGTTAGTATTTCTTAGCGGCCTTCAAGCCCGTATCTTGCAGCCGTGGTGAAGAATGACTGTGTGTGGAGGATTTATCATATTGGGTAGTTAGTGAAAAGTCTATTGAAGAGTTGAAACTTGAAGATATATACGGGGATTTAAGACATTAGCCTTGAATTTTGAGGAATTTTTCATTGGATGGAAAGTAAGGTACTAAACAAGCTGCCAGTAAGAGGGAACAAATTAATCCAAAAAAACTATTGAAGAAAGTTGAAAAGTTTAATTTGCATCCACCGTGTGGGAATGAGAAGTAATCGAGCACGAAAGGTATCTCACCCCCCTTCATCCTATATTGCCATATCTTTATCTGATGAATTGGTTTGATATTAGCTAAACATGCAAAAAAGTTTTTATAAGCGAAGAAAATATAACAATTTTCTAGCTAAATTTTTTATGTATTATTCGCAAACGTTGTTTAAACACGAAAGAACATTAAAAACTCAAACAGAAAATTATAATAGTATTAAAAATTTAAAAAATAAAAATAATATGCTAAAAATTTAAAAATAAAATAATATAAATAAAATAATAAAAATAATTTAAAAAATATATAATATTTTGAAAGTTTTTTTTTAATGGAATTACAGAAACCTTTAAAAAAAACTTTATTTTTCTGATTATAGTCAAACATATTAGCTATATATTTTGCACTAACTTTAATAATGAGATTTTACATTTACTGTTCCTCGAGTTGGTTATTGATCGAAAGTGGGGAGAAAAGCGAAAAATTTAATTACGTTATAAGGACACTTGGTGATACATTCTTAAGAAACGTTAAAAAAAATAATTTCCCATGGTTGGTAACTGCTTTGTATTGTTTCTAAATCTAATGAAACTACTTTCGAGAAGGAAATTAACTATGCATTGAAAATTATTCACTAGTGATTCTCAAAATTATTATGCATTGTGTACTATTTTAAGACACAAATGGAAGAAAAAAGAGATTGTCATCAACTTTATATTTCTTCCCAGTCAAAGAAAGATGTTATATAATCGGGGGAAGGGGGGGGAATAATATAATTAAAATGAACGAAATAAAAAAAAAATTAACTTAAAAAACTAAAGCAAAAAGTAAATGATAATAAATCAAACAAATAATAAATACTAATATATGAATAATAAGTGAAATGATAATGCAATCATCAAATAAAAAGTAATACAATTAATAATAAAACAATATGATAATAAATATAAAAATAAAGTAAAAATAAGTAAAATAACATAAAAGTAACATAACGTTGATAAACAAGTAAAATAACATAAAAATAAAGAATGAAAAATATAAAAAAAGTACTTTTTTTTTTCAAAAAATATTTTATATTTACTTGATGGTATAGCCATAATTATTCATAAGTATATATTTGGGTGTGTTGATTACATTTAAAATTCCCTTGTAGATACTTTATATATTTATAATAAAACAACCCAATAAAAATGGAATTGTATATTCACTTATATCAGCCTTTGGATATCACATCTTATGCAGATGGTTATAAATGAAAAAGTTTAAAGAGAATAGGCATCGTAGTTGGAATTTTAGGAAATAATGCGTACATTGGGATTTAAAAAAATGTACTAAAACATCTAAGTTTTTTGAATGTGGCTATAATTAATTTTAAATTAAATAGCAGGACATTCAAATCATCCAAAGTTCCTTTTAGCGTAAAAATATTCT
This sequence comes from Nephila pilipes, assembly GCA_019974015.1. Classification (NCBI taxonomy): domain Eukaryota; kingdom Metazoa; phylum Arthropoda; class Arachnida; order Araneae; family Nephilidae; genus Nephila; species Nephila pilipes. Next base: position 311,730 of record BMAW01035044.1, on the reverse strand, counting down.
CAATCATTTATCAATTCAAAATAACTCACGTAGCTTTTCATTTTAGATTTTAGATCTCAAATTTATGGCTTACAAATTAAAAACTACTATAAATATATCTGGGCAAGTGAACTATACGAAGGCAACTATTTTTTATGCATTGATGATTTGAATAATGCCTTTAAAATTTAAAGAATTAAATAGATAAATGTATTTTTGAAAATTACGCAGTCATTTTTCTGTAAAAATTGGACTGTTTCAATATAGTCATTATTTAGTTACATTATACTAAAAAACCCCATCCTGCAGATTTTATGTTTATACACGTTCTATTAAAATTACGATCAGTAATGTAAGTGAATTTGTTGAAAAAAAACTTTACTTTTGCACAAATTTTTATACATAAACTTATTTTTTTCTCGGAATAGTACTTTAAAGGAAACTGATTAAAAAAATTTCCTCAATAAGATTTTTCATAATACTTTCTAGACCTACACGATAAAACTCTCTGTTAGCTATTCCTTTAATCCCATATATCTTTGAACAGCCAATTTCTTTTTGATACATAATGATTTTTTAGTTCCTAATCACTCAAGACAGTTTAATAAAATGAACAGCGCATATTCTTTGATTTTTCTCACCTTCATTCCATACCATTCATTGAAAATTGACGTTAATTTTTTTCTCGAACTTATACAGTATTTTTACTTTTCTGCTTTAGAACCACTATTTATTTTAGATTTCATAGGAATCAACTGATGTTTCAACTTTAAAGCTCGGATGAAAGGAAAACGAAAATCGAATTTTAGATTCCATTTGAATTTCAAATCTCCCTTCTCTCGATTGATTTTTTCTTAAAATATGTTTCTGAGTAAAGATTTAAACAAATTAATCTTCCTTTTAAAAAATTTACTTTCGTCAGTGCGCATGCTCTTATTTAATGCTTCTTCCCTCCTCTTCTTACAAAAAATATCGATTTTTAAGTCCAAGCTTTAAAAAGAAGCGAGCTTTTCAACTTATTCAATTCTTACGTATTTAAGAAATTTTAACGATCGAAATATTTACAGAGTTTCCTGTCTTTATTGAGAAAGATTGAAGTTATTTCTACACAACTAAGCTTTTGTATTAGAAGGATGTAATTATTTCATTTATTAACTCTTACTTAAAACTTTAATCCATTTGGTTTCTGAGAACTTGTGCATAAACATTTAAAAATTTTGTGAAACCTTAAAAAGCTTTTGTGAGCTATTTATATAAAAACAAATGTTGTTATAGTATAAATGTTTTAAGCATTTGTATAATAACAATTTAAAGATAGTGACATTCATTTACTTTTAAATGAATAATAATGTGAGTCACTACTCCTTCGAAGTAGAATTGTTTTTATCATATGTGTTTAATTTAGTGAAAGAGATAATCAGAATACACACATATGCGCACGCATGCACACACACACACATATATATATATATGTGTGTGTGTGTGTGTGTGTGTGTGTATGAGAGAGAGAGAGAGAGAGAGAGAGAGTTAAGAGAAAAAATTGACAAGAACAAAAAAAGATTAAGTTAAAATATGAAAATAATAGTACAAAAGATATCGCACTTCATTTTAGAGTTAAAACTAGTTTCTCTTTTCCAATGTGACTCTTTTGAAATTTAAATTTTATTCAATTTGCATTAATTTTTAGGATGCATTCAGGTCTTCTTCATAACTGGTTGACATGTCCTATATTAGCCATAATTTGGACATTTTTTTCATTTTTATCCAAACTGACGTATCACTTTTGTTTCATAACTTAAAATATCAAAAATTTAATATTTTGTAGCCAGATAAGCAAACTTTCTGTGTGCATTAATTTTATTTTTCTACATTAATTACGAAACAAGTTACAACCAGTATTGTAAAAAATATTTCAAATGTCTCGTACTTCCCTTGAAACACATCGTTTATTTGTACATTCACATTCGAACTTATCTACATTTTCAATATACATGTTCATGTACGTTTTATGTATATAAAAGAGTGAAAAATGTCACTTTTTTATGTTTTGAACTCTTTGGATTTCTCTTTTCTTTTTTGATTGTGTAACATTGGATGAATCATCCATGAAGTGAACGAGTGTGAAAGAATAGTCCTGATATAGTCATGTATATCATAAGAGGTGACTTAAACGGGAACCCACTTCTCGGGCTAAATCCGGGCACCCTGCCCCTGGGGATTATATCAGGCGACTGGTCCTCTAGGTTGGGGTTTGGGCGTTGGGCTAACAACCCCACCCCGGGAAAAAAAACTTCCTGTTACGAAGTCCAAAGAAGGAAATATCCGGCATCTTATGGAACAGGACGGCATGGAAAGGAATTCTGAGGAAGGCCAGGGCCCATCCGAGGGTGTAGCGCCAGTGAAGAAAAACATGGAATGAACAGAATATTAATTAAAATACTTGGTTAATTTTTTTATTAACGTCGCACTAGAAGCAACACGAGGACTATTGGCGACTAACCTCGTAATTTTGAACCTCGGTCAAGCGACGAGGACGACACCTGAGCTGCCCCCTCCTAACTTCCACACCACGCCAACGGGAGCACTTTGGACCCCGACAGATTTAACGTGCATTAGCCCCGGCTTCACGGTGGGTCTTAAGCAACCAAGGATCGAACCCGCGACTAAACGAAAACTGCCGGTCACGAATCCGAACGGAATTATTTCATTATTTAATTAATTATGCTTTTTTGTTCATTATTTCTGTTTCACAATATCACAAAATTCATATTTATGTAGTCGTATTCATTCTTCTGCCTCAAAGGATTCAGAATAAAATGACGATAAGTTTTTTCAGAAGGAAAGATTTTAATTCAAAACTCAAATAGAGGGATCAGGCAATTATCTCGTTGGCATGTGAGAATTTAATAAGTCTCAGAATTTTATTTTGAAAATTTATTTAGTAGTAAATATCTGTTTCTAACTTTTGTTTATAAACGTTGAAGATTTATACCATTCACTTTTTTCCGGCAGATAACAAAAATCCAAATCTTCTGAAATTAACTTTGAACTATAAATTCGAAAAATTATTCATCCATTAAATGATTCATAAATTATTATTATTACCTGAAGAGAATGCGCAGTTTTGATAAATTAATATTAAATTCTAGATGTAAATATATTTTTTTAATTAGAGGATGAAACACTATGATGTCCAGGCGTCATATTTATCATCTTCTAAAGTTAACTTACGTGTCCAGACATTATATTCCATGGAAGTCAATTTATTTTTATTTACTGCATTTTGTTGTGTGTTGGTCACTTCGATGCTGACTCTTAAAATAACACAACCGAAAGCCGATTTCTAAATTTACTTTTTATTACCATCATAGATGGAAAATCCCGCTTCACATAAATATGTCGTGGCGAAGGAAACAAATATTCGCATTGCTATCTCGCATACAGATGGATATTAATTTCTCATTTTGGTGGAATTCACATTTCTGTTACTTAATCTCAAGGTGGAACTCACATTTTCTGTTACGTAAATTTAATTTACTACTCTCATGCGTTTTGAAAGAGTTTGTTATCCACTAATTCTTTTCACACGTAGTTTTTCAGACGAGAAATATTTTTCGAAATTATTATTTAAAGATTGTAAGTAATGATCAATGATTATATTTAGTTCTGATAAGTTCAAATCTTGCTGCGAATTAATAAAATCAAAGTAATTATTAAATATATCAATATTATTATTGGCTTTATCCAATCAAAAATTATTATTTGTTTCATAAATCCGTCTATTTAATTAAATAAATGAAACACATTTAGGGCAGTTCCTCCTTAACTCAAATTTAGATAATTGACATATGAAAGTATCACTAAAATATGCTATTTTTATAACTTATTCTACATCAGATATGAATTCTGCTTTTACAAAATTTTGATTTTAGAGGATTCTTTTTCTTTATTAAAAATATTCCTACTTCCATCCTTAATTTCAAAAGACTGATTAAAATCTTGTCTTGAGAGAGCCATCGAACTTCTGTATGTAGTAATAATTGTTCTCACACCAATTTCTTCCAATTTATTGCGAATCACCTACTACTTAAAAGCAGCTGTTTTTATAAAACTAAAAATTTTGATAGATTATGCTAAAACCTTATTTAATCCCGTGGATAGACGTATCGTTGCTAAATGTTGCCTGTGGATTATACATTGGGTAATTGGTAAATCAAAATTAACTACGTGCTGCATTATTTTAGTAACGCCATTTTTTCATTCTAAAGAGAGTGTATTAACGTAAGAAGTAAGGGCCTTAAAAATTTCATCACTTCTTGCGTATAAAAACAATTTTATGCAACACAATAATTCTTCTTTTATTTCTTTCAAAATGAAATCAATAAATCTGACGTAGCACATTTATACAGCCTTTTTAGAAATATCACATGATTCAACAATTTGTTAAGCAAGGGGAAAAAATCGGTTTCCTTTATCTTGTGTATTAACTGGTATACCACATTTTCTGATATTTTTTTCAATACTTTTTCTTTTTTTTTATTAGATAAGGGAATCGATTTGATTTTATCACAGCCGAGCACCGAAATATTTTTAAACAAATGTCTATGAAAATTGATTTTATTAAATTTTCTCCTGTGTTAAATGATTTTTTTTGGTGTCTTAGCAATCCGTAGTGAAAATAGGTATTAGCATTTTAGTAGTGACTTATTTGGAATAAAGTTTTTTTTTTTTTGGTTTGTAATTGTAATTCTTGGTTTTCACGCTCAAAATACGCATGTGGTTTATTTTTCAACTTCGAATATCATAATATTTTTAATGATTTCAAAAACTTCATGGCAAATGACACAGATCTATGACACACATTCGTTCGTAGATTTGGGTCAAAGAATAAAGTGTCTGATAAAGGTTTTTCCCCCTTCTTTTTTTTCTGGTGGACGACACCCAAATTCTGCATCGCTATCTTTTTTTGAGTCATTGAATTGATATTCAAAAAAATCAATAGAATCCTTGTTTAGGGTACATATGTTACTAAGGATTAAAAACGTTTTTTTAGCACCTATATAAGTATTAAATATTATCAATAAACTTACTTTTATATTTTTCCGAAAGGGCTAAACATATTGTAACGAATGTCTAGAAATTAGTGACATCACACCGCTGCGAAACGTAACAAGTGAGAGATGTGAACACACTCTAGTGTTCCCCTTCAAAGATAAAATCATAAATTCTGTATCCTAAAATTATGTCGTTATGTAAAAAATATGGTACAAAATTTTATTATTATCATTTTCTGAATAAGAAATTTTTTTAAAACATGGACTAGTAAAAATCTCCGAAGACTGGACGAATTTTTACCGAGCAGCAATTGAGAATCCTTTGTCTAGAATTATTTCAATAGTTACTAAAAATTCAAATTGGATTAGAAAATCACTCACTTCGATAATTCCTTCATTTATTCGTTCATTGACGTAAGGTATTCGCTTTGAAAAAACTTTCAAGTGAATTAAGTGGTAAACCCAGAATTGAGAGAGATTTAACCACGAAACTTCATAAAATAAATATAATAAGTGTACTCTCCCCCCCTCTGTTTACGTCTAAACCATGAGAAAATTGTTAGTTTATTTTGAAAGTCATTGTATAAATGATTTTATTGTGTTTTGGTTATGTGTGAGCCCTTAAAAAGAGCTCCAATAACTTGGAGATCAAAGATGCGAATTTCAGGGGAGGTAATATTTGAATCCTCCGTAGCCTCAATTTCTGGCTCCATCAAATATCGTTGAGTGGAATACTGGGAATTGTGGAATTCAAATTTTTCATATGATGTGGTAGAAAAGTGAAGAAAACACGAAATCAACCCAGGTGACGTCCTCGTCGCTTGAACACGCATGGTTCAAAATTGTAATGTCTTCTTGACGCTAATTCAAATCAAATAAATCCAATCCCTATCACGCTTTCATTTGTCTCATTTTGCCTTCAGAAAGATTTCGTGCCTCTTAAATTAATGATTATTCACACCCCATATCTCTAAATAACCTTACACACAGCCCACTCAAAATAAAACGATGAGCACAATAATTCGGCAAGGAGCCCATAATGGAAAAAAGTCAAAAGGCTTCAAATAAGTCCCTTCTCCAAGTTTGAGCGGTTAGTTTTCGGTGAAGACCGATTTCTATGGCACCAAGCTTAATGTTAAATAAATATTATTCAGTGTCAAAAAGTAATTTATAACAAATCTTGTTTTTATTTTTAATTTTATTCATTAAAGTTATTCGATTATTTAACTGTGTTAATCAGTCTGGTTGTTCTATTAATTAATTTGTATTACATCTTAAAATAATCAATTATTTCGATACATCTTAAATTTTGATAACACAATAAGAATTAGAAGATATATATCATTATATTCATCAGAATTAAAACTCTTTCGTTCTTGATAGTTTAAAAGATATATTATGAGATGAGAGTTAAATTATGATAAAAAATAATAAATTTCTTGAATTCTAAATTTATAAACACGGGGGGAGGGGAATCTACAATTAATAAATAACATGACGTATCACATAACATGCTATATATGTCCTTTTCGTTTGCTTAAATATGTGAATCCCCCCCCCCCCATCATAATTTAAAACTAGTATCAAACAGAACACAAAAAGAGAGAAAAATAAATGCTATTCCCCTTCGTTCCATTAAAAATTTTTAACGGACGTTTGAACTTTCGTTACTAACATTTGTCGTAAATCATACTTCTTATTTATGAAAAATAACATTTAACAAAATTAATTACGGCAAAAAGCTTACGCTGAATTTTAATAAAAATATTTCAATATAAGTCCAAAAATATCACTTTATTTTCAATAATAGGATAAAATACACATTGGAAGAACAATATAATAATATAAACAAGCATATCACATTCAATGTAGAATAAAAAGAGAGTCTTTAGTCACATTTATTCCATCACTAAAAATAAATATAATACAAAACAAAAGAAACGCGTATTAAAAAAGAACAGGTAGGTTAACCATTTAGATTATATAATCGTTTATGAGATATGACAATTAATTACCAGTAGTAAAAAAGAACAGCTTACTCAGAATTTGAATAAATATTATTAATTTGAATAGAAATATCTATATGAAATGACTTCAGAAGTGTATATGTTAGTAGTATTAACTTAATCCATATTATTCTACAGAGACTTTTTTTCGTGTATTTGATGAAATTATTTTTATAATAACTACTTTTTTAAGACTCAGACGGTTCCAACAGAAATCATATTATTGAGACACAAATCCTTACAAAGGATTTAGTTCATTATAACAAATATGTGATAGAACAATCTCGTTATGGTTAATAATTAGTAAGTATTGTATGATGAATCTATTGCCATCGTTTTTTGATTATTAGTTACGAAATTAAGATAAAACATAAATGTTCAAACAAATTAAGGTTGCATGTTTTTGCTCAATGTAACATATTATAATGTCATGCTTAGTACACTTTTTTTAGCAGCAAAATGCTCCATTCTTAATATAAGTATAGGGTCATAACCCGAATACAATTACGAGGTCTTAATTAATACACTTACATTAAATCACTGAACATGATTTTTTTTAAGCAATTCGGTCTTTAACAACCCAACAAAGTGCCATGCATAATTTTATCCATACATAAAAATCGTCCAGGTAGTAAAGTACATATTGGTTCACTGAGTTTAATTTAATGGCGCAAGATCCCATCGAGGATGAAATGCTCCAAGCTAGTGCCAATCTAGATAGATAGCCCCATCTAGATAACGAAGTACAGGATACAAAAAATAAAGCGTCGCAACGCAATAAAAAGCTTACTCATTCAAATTAGAAGGAGTAATATATAAAATATGCTATTCCCTATATATTTGAGCCAAATATCAGAATCTCTCTATTTTCTATAGTTGTATCTGAAAAAGTATTTGGAGACGGATCCTATTTTATAAGATTTGGACACAATAATATGAGGGTCGTTAAATAATATAATACTAGTAATTACATTAATGCAATACAAAGGTCATTCAGTATTTAAAAAAGAATATTTTTATTGTTTTAGCGAAGGAATTTCTTAATGCAGGGCAATTTAAACTTTCGTAAGTGTTATTTGGCAACTCTGTGAAGAGTGTTATTCAGCTTTTTGCGCGTTTTATATCTACGTAAACATAACCTCTGAAATCTTTGTTACGATGGTGTGTCTCTTGACTTTCGAAAAGTGTCAGAAATATTCTCTTGGATAAACACAGTATTCGACAGTAGCTGTGTGTTCAACGCGAGTTTTGACGCGTGGCTGGAAAATTTAAAAAGTTTTTACAAAAAAATTTAAAAAGTTTTTACAAAAACGTCACCGACGAGCCAAGCGCCCATAGTCCGATTTTCTGTGATTATTTGGAGACAATGCACTATCAACAGCCAACACTACTTAGACATGATTGAGGAGAAAGTCAAGTCCGCGTTGAAGAGGAAATGTCCGAGATGGCAGAGGAAAGGAGTGTTTTTTCTTCAAAACAGCGCCCGACTTCATATGGCACAATTGACGCTAGAAACAGTTTGCAAGTGAACTGGGAGCTTTGCCTTATCCTTCTTTTAGCCCTGACGTTGCAGCTTTGGATTTTTATCAGTCTAGTTCGATGAAAGAAGCTTTTCATGGCATTAAGTTCAACGACAACGAAGGAGTAAAGAAAAAAAGAATAAAACTGCCTTCGAGATCAAGGTAAATAATCCTTCGCTGAAATAAAAAGAAATCCCTAAAGGATGGGACAAGTGTAGAGAAGTTGGTGGGGATTACGTGGAAAAGTAAATAAAAAATTACATTAATTTAGCCATTTTTTTTATTTGTTTAAATATTGAATGGCCTTCGTAGAAAATAACAAACACAAAAATTCTTTATGAATAATGAAGTCTTATGTATTATTTAATTATAAATTATAAATTTTATGTATTATTTAATAAAATTGATAATTTTCATTTTTTGCATCCAATTTTAAAAAAGTCGAGCATTTTTAGCAGATATCCTTGTAAAGAGATGAAAAATATTTACGTACGCAGTTTATCCATTAATCTAACTACAATAAAAAATTAGTTTGCTTTCTACGTACTCTCTTTCAGTATTAAAAATAAACAAACATAATTCAAGTTATAAATATTTTATTTGTCTGTTGCAGAAACAGGTAGCCAAATAAATAGGCATGAATATGTATTTATTTGTATACCATGTATTTGCTTAAAATAGAATCCAAAATCAATTTAGAGAATACTGTTTGCGTTGTATATTTGAAGACTCAGTATAAATATTCAACTAAACGGTTTATCCAGCTAAGCAGTGTCCTTTTATTCATTTTTTTCCCTCATCAGTATTTATAAAACTTAAGAGACTGCCATTAATCTTACATTACCACTGTTCCAAGAATTTATCCGCTAATCTGAAATATATTAACAGATTGATTAAAAAAGTGCTAAGAATTATATTTATTGAATGTTATAAAAACCCTTTTCAGTTCTCTGCGATTTTTTTTAAGTGCAGACATTTCTTGGTTATGCGTTACATATGTTTTTTGCATGCATGTATTTCATGTTCATCTTAGCGCATAACGTAATTGCATATTTTATATTGTTATTTATTTTTGTGCAGAATTAATGGAATCTCTCTTATTATTACAATTTTTCTTAAGCATGATATAAATGGATCTTTTGAATGTTGCTTGCACAAGTTTTAAATTATTAAAATTGCTTGCAAATTACTAACTCCTTAATCTTGAATGTACAAGTACGCATTGGCGAACTACAACTATCGAAGCCCGGGTTGGAAATCTTCCTGAGGACGCCTTTTTAGGAAGGACTACTACACAAAAGGTCAATACAAATATAGAAAACATTCATTTAACTAAAATTAAATAGTTTAAATGATTTGGAAAACAAAAAGTCCCAAGACTAAAGATAAAAAGACAGAGATAGAGAGAGAGAAAAGAAAAGGAGTAGGGGGGGAGAGGATTTACACCAAGTAGACAAAAACATATATCCGAAAAAGCTTACTAAACTGCCATTTTGATTTTTAAAAAATATTTTTAACTTTCAGACTATAAAAAAAAGCTGAACTGTTTTTTAGAGCTTTGACTTCTGAAACTTTTTGAATAGTTTCATCAAAATTAATATTTTTAACTACTTCATGTTAAAAAGAAAAAGAATGCCAAACTGTGAAGTCTTTCTTAACTCATCGTTGTTCGAAGCTAGCTTTTAATCAACTTCGAAAAGTTTCTTTTGCAAGAACTGAAACACACTCTATCAAAAAAAATTTAGTAAGAAATTTTTAAACATAAACGAGACACATTTATAATCGTAATCATTTTCCCTGAGTACAAAGTCCCTCTTTTATATTCTTAAGTGCAGATACATATATTTAAAAACTTGAGGATGTTTAGCGGCCTCCTCTGATCAGAGGACTCTTTTCTCCTCTCGGTACGTCTTCACAAGTCATACAATATTATAATCGTATATTACAGCATTATTCTAAGTATTTTTATTTATATGTTACTGTAAACTAAAATATGTGATTAAATTCATGAACAGTAATTATAATTCATACTGAAACTTAAATATTAATATACTTAACTTGTTAAAAAAAATTTTATATTCAACTTTGAACCAGAATGCATTATGTACCGATGCTCAATTCTTATAAGAAAATAATTTTATTTGATTGACTAACGTAACGTATATGTGGAAATTTTTTTTCTAAGTATGAATACGGAGTTTTTAAAATTATTTTTTATGCAACATTTTATGGAACGAATTTTTCAATTTTTCTGTGTGTGAATATTCATTTTGTAAAATATAAAGTTAGAGAAAATAACATAATTCATTCCAGTTGGCTGTAATTCTATGTTCTTATTAGATCCTTAGAAAGAATATTTTTGTATCGATGAATACAATAGAATATTAGTGTACATAGTAAATTACAAAATTACTTCATTTGATCTTAATTATTTTTTTTAACATTACTACTACTAACCCAAAAAAAGTATAAATTTTTAACATTTAACTATTCTAACTATTCAATGACATTTTCTACATAAATGCCATGCTTCAGTACAAAAGATATTGAACGTGTTACCATCGCAACGAGATTGAAAATATGTTTTTAAATTGATCGAACTGAAATTTAACAATCTAACAAAAATCAACAGTTATTTGCGAGATATAAATTATCCTACAAAAAAAAAAAAAGAGGAACATATTTACTGAAAGATATTTGTGAGAGGGGATAACTGAAATGTGGAATATATTTCAATGGAGTAGTTTATTGTACACCAAACGATAAAATACTCAGTGTAGAGGTAGAGCGAACAAGACGCGCTTTCGAAGCGTCTTTCGTTTGTTGCCGACGCGAATGACGAGGCGTCGGTAGAGAAGAGCCGACCTTATGATTGCTAGCGGTACAAACGCGAAACTAGCGACACGTGGCGTACCCAAGCGTTTCTGCCGCTTGGCGTCCTGAACAGAAGAATTTTTTAGATATAAGCTGGGATTCCGAAAATGAACAGCAAATTGTGTTTGAGTAGTTATCTATGACTAATAATGTTCGATATTGAGAAATTTATAAATGAAATTAAGAGAAGACCCGCATTATTTGATATAACATTGCGGGATTACAATAACAGAGGTGTTAAAATAGGATGCTGGACAGAAATAGGATCTATTATGTTGCCCGAATGGAAATCCTATACGTACATAGAAAGAATTAAACAAGGTAATATTATTACACAATGGTATTAAATTAATTTAATCATTTAATGATGTCAGGAAATTATTGAATAAGATCAATTTTAATATGCCTCTTTAGAATCGATTCTTTTATTACGAAATAAGCGTTTATGTGGTATATTGAATTCCATTAATTAAATATTTTTAAAACTGGTAATTTTCAAACTGTTTATATCAATTTTGTTTCTTAGCACATCAAAGTATTCCATCAAATTAAATTGTATGAAATATGTATCAAATTTACAGATGGTAATGTGGAGTTTCTATAACTTTAAGATATAATTTTTTTTTGTAAAATTTACACACAGTTTTAAAAAAAACAATATTACTGGATTTTTCAATTGAACTTTTGGTAAATTTATTTACTCTATCTGAATTTGATCTAAATGTTCGAAAAATAAATGTGTTGTCTTTCTTTTTGCACCTTGTAAAGAAAACATTTAGTTGGCTTGAATGATAAGAAAAGGGAGGAATAAGGTATGAACACGAATAGAATAAGGTATGAATAATAACTTATTATAACTAACTATGAATTTTAATATGCGTTATTTGTGACAAAAATTGAGATTCTGAATTATAAACAGTACAATACGTGAGGTACATACTAAGACATTTTTATGATTCTGCTGATTCCCCCAAACAATAGTGTTCGAGAGGCGCATGCCATTTTCCCGGCGTAGGTTAGGTGGGGTATAGGATGGTGGATATATGGATCAAGACGCTAAAAGGTTAGAGGTATACTCCATAGTCACTAGGGCGGCATTTTTTTTTTTTTTTATCTGATCATTCGTTTGCAAATATTCGCAGTCCATTGAGTACATGAAGTAAAGAAGGATCTTGTTTTTTACTCTGGGTGATTGCGTTCCGATTTTAGCTTGTAACGTAATCGTTATTTGTATGTAATTAATCTAATATATACCCCAGAGTTGATTTTTAATATTTTTTAGATACAGGAACCGATGCAGTTGGACAAATTAATTTTTTCATTCATGATTTGAATATGTTTCCTTCAAAGTGAATGTGTGCGTGTAATTATAAGTACGTTGCTCTCCTGATATGTAGTTATAAAATGAAAAAAATTTATAAATTTATAAATATTTTAAATTAATTTTGCACAAAAGAAATTTATATTTAAAATTTTCTGAATAGAATTCTTAATCTTTTAAAATCGGGGAACTATGTTTTATTTCTTTTGAGCTTTGGGGTATTTTTCTTATAATACATTATTTAAATTATTATTTACTAATATTTGTTTAATATTTTACTCTTTTGTTATAAAAAATTATTGAATATACCGTGGAATTCAATGCTCACATGTTTCTTTTTATTAAATCCCTCTATTCAATTCTATGGGGAATACTTTTTTTTAAGTGTATCTATTCTACTAAAATATACAATTGCAAATAAATATAAAGTTGTGTTTATTAAAATTATAGTTAATTATATTATCAAAGAATATAAAGTTCTTTACCGCATTAGGAGCAACTTTAATAGTTTTAATTTTAAAAGAATGTAACTCGCACAACATCCCAGTGATTCTCTAGGTGGCGCATTTTATAAATTTCTTATTTTCGTGTATATACAATAATTAAAGTTACGATTATTTTAAACGCAATTATTTTTATTATTTGCTATAGCAAGCCTAAAAATCTTGTTAATTTTAAAATCGATTTTGTGAAATACAAAAATAATTCGATCGTTTACGTATGTTTCTTCATTAAATTTAAGATACTTTCGTGCAATGATGATTTCATTAACTGACAAATGCGCGGTTTCTGGATGAAATGAACACAAAGTGAAACGATTTTGACTGTATTAATGACGTCACCTAAGGAATAAAAGAAATTTGTTTGCATATGATGATACGTAATTTCAATTTTTATATTTTATATAATTTCTAACTAATTTTTTTTTTAAATTTTATCATTAAGTTAGCAAACAAAAAATTGAAAAATGTCGGAATTCAATGGCGTAATAGAACAGTCATTAAACAATTTTAGATAACAATTCTACATGTCAGTATTTTTTCTAAGAGTCTGATTTTTGTTAATCGTTAAATTAAATTGATATACTGTATATATACTATGTAATTAAAACAGTACATTTGGAAAAATGAAATAATCTATTTAAAAAAAAATGAGAATTTTTGGAACAGATACCTACACCTTAGCTTTAAATTGTTCTTTTTGCTTATCTTTAGGATTTTCTGCTTTCAGTGGTCAATTGATATTCAGTAATTAGAAACAGTAAAAATATTATATTAGGGTTGTAAATTATTTTTGATTGAAAATAACAACTGTGCAACTTAGCAATTTTTGTTTTGAATATGTAGTCGTTATCTATTTAGAAAATCAAAATTGACTCAAAAACGTAATTCTAGATGCTTCCCTTTTAAGTTTTGCTCTAACATATAAGGATATGACTCTTTGTTTATCATACCTGTATAAACAGGTATCGCATATCGCTATGGAGAGAAAAACTAATTTTTTTTTGTCCAAGTTAAGCATTTATATTTCAGCTTATCTCTTCTTCTTTTTCTGAGTTTTCACAAATTTACGAATGGAAAATAAAGATTTTCCGGAAATCGCCTCAGCGTGAAGTACTGTTGTTCTTATAAACAAGACGAAATAATTGAATAGAGCCTTGAAGCATCTTTTTTAAAGAAACAGACTATAGATAAATACTTTTAAGATAGAATTATTACACTAACATGTTCACGACCTGCTGGCATGTAAAAAAATAGAAATAAAATATAGTTAGAAAAAACCGCTAGAAAACACACACACACATATATAAGGGGCGCACGTTTATCCTTCATAAAATTTTTATATATATTTCGCAAATAAGCTATCATATAAACATGATTATTAAAATGAAATAATTAATTTTAATATAGAATTATTTCCTTTATGCGAACAAGTGATGCTACTCATGAAACGATTGTAAAAACTAATGACACCCGTAAATACAATATTACTACATAAATTTAAGGTAGAAAATGATGGAAAAGCTTTTGCTTCTGTTTTACTATCAAAGGATGAGTATAGGACTAATACAATCAATTCACAAAATTTAAGTATAAATTACGAATACAGTTCTTTTTCAGTGAATTAAACATTAATAAAAAGAAGCTATTAATGTACTCTAAATGGCATTTTTTTTTCAGCAAAAGAATTGACGAGAAAATGGAAATGCATAAGAGACAATTTTGTGAAGTACTACAGAACGCACACTCAGAAAAAGGGCAGAAGAGTGGTCGCATCCAAGCGCTGTTGCAGATACTACAACCAGCTTCAATTCCTGATTCCGTTTATCAGAGAGGCAAGAGATTGGGCTTATCCTTCTGAATTTCACAATTACGATATCCCTGATGATGGTGGAATCAACATTGATGACGTCAAACAGGAACTCGAAGTTGTCACTGAAGAAGACACCACTGTAGATAAAGAACAATTGTCTGACACCGAATGCGATGTAACTCCGAACATTCCAGGGAGAAAAAGCTCTCCAAACGCTTTGGAGACAATTGCAAGAGTTGCAGAAACGTCTTCTTCGAGTCATTCCAGAAGTTATTCGGAAGTCATGTCCGAAAATGGAAAAAAAGTAACTGATAAGTATGGCAACAGAGCTTTCTTGCTCTCTTTTCATCCAGTGATGGATTCCTTACCACCTTCGCTGTATCTGGAAGCCAGAATGAAAATTGCTAAAATTTTTCAAGAAATGAGTAAATACAGAAATGTGAACTTTAATTACCCAAGCAGTGATGAGCAATCGTCATGACTATCTTTGCATATACTGTCAAATGAATGGCTAGTGCGGATTTCATTAAAAGAATTAGTATTTCAGTAATTTATTTTGAAACTTACGACCTGTTTGCTCATTTATAAGGATACGAGCTTTTTCAATACATATATATAGTTATGACCAGAGTGTGTCTGGATTGCATATCATCTTTTAATTGATTAGTCCTAGACATTACATACTTGTATATGTATCCTAATCAGGACTTCAATTTTAAGAAATACACATTTATAAAATCGTTTTCTGCTTTTTGAAATATTCTTTTAGGACTTGAAGGAATTTTTCAGCCACCAATGGGCATTTTTTTTCGTGCAACCAAAAAATATCGTTCCTGATCACTTTTCAAAATAAGTGCCAAATGTATGTGATTTGTTTAATCTAATTTTTGATTTCTCCCAACTGATTCACAATAGTTTTTCTGTTTGAATTGTTGTCGCCTCAATGATTCACAATAATTTTTCGGTTTGAATTGTTGTCGCCTCAATGATTCACAATAGTTTTT
>BMAW01035044.1:269317-295649 GCA_019974015.1 Nephila pilipes | reverse complement strand
GAATTGTTGTCGCCTCAATGATTCACAATAGTTTTTCGGTTTGAATTTTTGTCGCCTCAATGAAGTTTTAGCGTTAAGAACAGATCAATATGTAAAGATTTATTTATTTATTTTTTTCATTTTACGTCAGCCATAATTGCATTTAGCTTTATTTTATCTTTGGTTTTAATTCTAATATTTAATTGAGTAATATAATAATGGTTTTTTTAGGTGGTGGCTAAATCTTTGGTGGCTAAATCTTTTCTTTGCAAAGATTTGCATAGAAAAGTTTGGGGAGTTGCATGATAGTGTTTATTTCCTTTAGTTAAACCCTTTTTTCGTTCCATTTAATTTGCGAGATAGTTATAAAAGATTTCTTCACTCAATAAAATAGGTATGCGAGTATAATGAATGGAATGTGTGTGTGTCAGTACCTTTTTATAGGATACATAAATATGATCATGATCTATTTATTGCTTCAGAAATTTTTGGTACTTTAAATTTTTTTAAATCAAAACCTTAAGATTCGATTGCAATTTTGTTTCCTTCTCATCGATAATTAGTATTTGAGAATCTATCCGAAAGTCTTAATCTGTTGCTGCAGTGAGGAACAGAATCATTAGTTCATAAATTTGTTTCCCTTTAATATTAAATTATTTCGAAGCAATTTTTGTTAATTATAATGCTAATTCCAAAGGGGAATTTTTTTAGTCCATTTTTTCAAATGTGTGATCACTATTATTCGGGCTTTTGTTATGGTTGATACATTTGCTGATGACGGTTCGAAATCATTAGTTATTCATTGACATTCACTGCTTGCATATTTTCTGCAAATACATGTAATAAGATTATCGTATATTGCATTGATGTATCTTTTCACTGCAGGAAAACTGTGAAGATGCTACGGAGCTCACATATTACTTTGGATAAATTAAAACGCTTTTTGTTACGATTCTACTTGTCATTTACAGCTGAGCTAAAAATGTATGCGTTCATGAAAAAAAAATGGTGCTTTACTGTTAGATTTATACTGTTTCATTGCATAACTGATTTCAATATAATTTTGAAAAATATTCAACATTTGCACGAAAAAAAAGTCTTTGACAGCAAAAATTTTTATAATATTTTGCTACGAAATGACACATTTTTAACTGGAATAATTCATTAGCAGACGATTATCTATAGCGTTTTATCAGGAAATGAAACATTTTAATAAAAATATACCATTAGCATTGTAATTTTTCTATAAAATGAAAAAATTCCAATTAAATAATTGATTTACAAATGATTCTTAATAATTTATCACAGATTTTTGGAGAACATGAAAGTTCATTTTTGAAATAAGTGGGCTTTTTTGTAATAAATATTAAATTAAAAATTGATGTATTTTTAACTAACTACTTAAATGAAGAAAAGTGCTCTTTTTTTCTGAAACTCGATTTAAAAAAAACAATTTATTATTACATTTATTTTTCGTGTCACTAAAGCTATCTTTCGCTACGAACATTTTTTTATATCTTGGTCATTGTTGTATCTATGTAGTTTAAGATTTTTCAATCATTCATAAATCATATGCTTCATTATAAACATTATATAATAACTATTTTCTTAATCATGGTTTTTTTTTTATATATAAATATTACATCAATTATTCTATTTAAATGAAAGTATTAAGCAATTCTTTAATTAATTATCTCTTAAATATTTTACCAGAGAATAATTGGAAATGAAATATACCTTCAAATAATTTTTAAAATGTGTTCCTTTATGATCTTTTTACCTCTCGTAATTCTAATTCTATTTATTACTTTTGCTAAATTTAACCTTGGTTACGACCTTATATCTATTGCATTCTTTAATTATGTTTAGTCTAATGTAGCCCTAAAATTCAGTCCCATTAAATAACAAATTTAGTTCTGATTACTTTTAATTAGATGAATACCAACTAACATTTGTGTGTAGATAAGTTGTTTGAATGTCTTCACTTGATCTATCTCCATAGCTGGGAGATATTTCAAAAGCAAAATCTTTAACAAATATAGTTTTTTTTTTTATTATTATTTTTTTTTTTATTTTTCTCTACATTAAAATACAATACATTTATGTGTTTCTTTACTTCTGAGGAAAGAAAGGTATAGAAATTACATTAATATATAAAAAGAAATACTAAAATAAATTCATTAAATAAAAAAAAAAGTTTCAGAGTTTATTCGAAATATTTTCGTTTTCAAATACATTTATTCTGTGTGTTAAATTAGAAAAAATTAAATATATAAAGTCAGCTTATCACTTTTGGACGAATGAATGTTATGCAATGGTTACAAAGAAAAAAAAAAAAAACTTATTTCAGAAAATTTATCTTGTGACTGAAAATTTTTTCAACTGTCTCATTTCTTGTTATCATGTATCAGACGAATCTTTCACATGTAATCGAATAGGACAGGTCCAAATATCCATTTACAGAATGTTATTTATTCACTTCCTGAATTATCAGTTTCTTTGGAAACTATTTCTTAAGGAAATATTTCATTTTCCTGTTTCTTTGCAATTAGTGGTGTATCTCCATCAATATTTACAAGTTCTACAGTTTGAGAATGACTTAGATTTGGAAAAATAAAAATCAGAATATATGTACCTAACTAAAACATATGAAGGATACGTGCAAAAGTTTAAAAAAGGATTGCTAAAACTTTAAGTGATACATTCCCCCCCCCCCATCAATTGATTAAGAGTTTTTAAATAAATATTCTGTTCGTTTTTATATTCTAACGAGGTTATACAGTTCCTCAGACATCGTGTACTCTATTTAATAAAGATTTATACGTATTGTATTCAATTAGAATGCGTGTATTTTGCTAATATATTATGTGTATGTGCTCAATAAAAATGTATGTATATACTTGCATTATCTTTCCCTTGATGTTTTTATAATATATATATGATTTTTTTTCTCTCAAATAAATTCAATGAATTATATTATTCATAATAAATGATTATCTTGATTCAAACTGGTTTATTAGTGTTTTATTATTGTTAGTTGTAAATTGTACAATTATCATACTTTATACAAATTTAGCTATTAAAGACTACAAAAATTATCTCATAGGGCCAAAAAAAATTTTTTTTTATTCTTAAATCAAAATGTTATTTAATTGATATATAATTGTTAATACCAGTGTTACAATAATTCAATCTCGTGAGTGTGATGGTGAAAACAATCTAACAAGGAGGATAACTGCTAATGATGCTTTATTCACAAAGACGAACACAAGTAGCAAATCTTTTACAGATTTACAGCACAATCGAGATACACAATAATTATACATATTAGCAACAGGAACAAAAATAGCGCTTACACAGATCAGTAGCACAGATACAAAATAGCACTTGTATTGACAATCACAGAACTTTCAATAACACGTTCAACTCGCCATCTTACCAGTTCGCACTGCGGGCATATCTCCAAAACAATACTTTTAACGAACTCCGAAAAATTCCGGCTGCTTATCGGCGAATTTCCACCCGATTTACTTCGGAATCATATCTATTCGTATTTGGTTCTGTACCGTCAAGCTTGATGTATCGAGGAAAATTCCATAACTTCTCTCCTAATCGAAATTTCGGAAAAATTCCAGCATTTCTGAGAACTTTCATTTTGTCACCAAATTTCTCACCTTGATCAAAATGGTCAACAAATTCATCGCCAAGATTGGGGGGGAGGAAGTGATTGCTTAAGCCACTATCCTTGATCGACGAAATCTCTGTAAATGTCGCTTTTCCTTTTTAAGAGCAACGTTGCAGAGAAGTGACATTACACATAACATTTTGATATAATATTGGTACATTATCATATTTGATTTTCAATTATGTGTTAAAATATCTCCGATTCAAATCACGAGATTCAATTCTATTTAAAACATTTTAGTTCGTCATGTGACATTTTGACTAAAAGAAAGCTTTGATAATAACAATTCAAATATGTTTGTACTACAACGATTTCTAAAAAATATTGTTTATAGCTATGCTATATCTACAATTGTGCTGCACCGTACTTCATTTGAACATTATTGTTTCCAAGGAAATTTTTTTCTTTCAGAAAGTTAGCAGACATGAAAATTAATTGAATCTACTAATTTAGCATTTATAATTGATCAATATTTTGCATCAGTACTTTTTAAACGTAATTTTTTTTAAAAAAAAAAGATCATGTTAATTTACCAAACAAAGACTGAAAAGATCACCCAAAGAGACAAATCAATTGTATGAAGACAGAAGCTACGATAAGCTGTCCTTAAGCAGTCAGACATATATTTCTTAACGATATGGAGCATTGTTGAAGAAGTTTATTCATTTTCATTCATCTGACGGTAGTCCAAAATTACAAGGTCAGTTGCCAGTCGTCTTTGAGTAGCTCTACAGCAATTTTCATTCTCTAAACCAAATAATCATTCACTTTTCACCATTTACTTCTAATTATTTTTGATTCACCAATAATGTAATGCAATAACTGATTATCAGCACATCAGGTAAAACTTACGCTAATCATTAATTTCAATTTTAAGACTCTGAACCCAATGTTAAAAATAAGATCAAATTATTTCAAACAAAAAATATCGCATGACTAATATTACACGAGTATTTTGTCTCCTCAAGTTTATAGAGGACAATCACGTTTTATTATTTTGCACATTTCTATTTCAATCAATAAATTTTTTATCACTGTGGGTTATACGTTATATGTACTTTTCTTTTTATTCTACCATACTAAATGAATTTTAAATTTTATGACCTTTATGTATGTTTATAGAATTTTTTTCTAAAATTTAAAGGATACGGTATGTTACACACACACACACACACACACATATATATATATATATGAACAAAACATCAAATTATAATTAACAGAATACCACATCATATACAAATTAATCATATCAATCATAAATTCAGTATATTAATGTCTAAGAAACTCCGTGATTAAGGAAATCATTAAAAAACTAAAGTAGAAATTAATATAACTCATATAAAAAATATTATAATTAATTAAACAAACTAAAACTTAAAAATAAAAATCTATTCATTAACTGAAAATTTATGAGAGAAACCCCTGTGAAAGAAAAGCAAAAAATTTAGAACAATGGAAATAATGTGATTAATACTATTCCATACTTTGGAATGAAATAATGTGTGATTGTAATGTTATGACTGATCAAACCATCACATTTCAGTAAATTACATTAACACATCAATCAATAACTCCCGAGACTAACCCAGAGATGGCGCTCGTAGTAAACCAGTAACCAGGTCTTTCTAGAGTACTAACCTTTGCTTGAAACGTGTCAAAATTTTAAGTCGATCGGACCAGAAACAGCTGAGTTATCGAGGTTGGAGTAAAGTCGTTTTGTAGTTTGTTTAAAAAATGGAAAAAACCGAGTTTCGTGTTCTGATAAAACATTGTTTTTTTAATGGGTAAAAACACCGTGCAAGCGAAACAATGGATTGAAAAATGTTACCCGGACTCTTGTCCATCAAAAGCAACGATTTGTCGGTGGTTTGCCGAGTTTAAACGTGGTCGTACCGACACAAATGACGCGGAACGCTCGGGTAGACCTGTGGAAGCCGTTACACCGGAAAATGTGAGTGAAGTGACAAAAATTATAATGAAAGATCGTAAAGTGAAGCTCCGTGAGATTGCTGAGATGACACAGATATCATATGGATGTGTATTTACTATCCTTCATGAAAAATTGAGCATGAAAAAGGTTTTTTTCCAAGTGGGTGCCGCGATTGCTTTCGATGGAACAAAAACAGCAACGAGTCGATGATTCAGAAAGCTGTTTATCGCTATTTACTCGGAACAAAAAAGATTTATTGCGAAAAAAAAAAAAAAAAGATTTGGAAAAGCGTTGGAACGATTGTATCACCCTAAAAGATGATTAACAAAAGGTGCTATGTTGATGAATAAAAAAAAATTTTGCAAAAAAAATATTGTTTTCAATGTTAGACTCGGGAGTTATTGATCGATGTGTTATAATAAAATATGGTATCAAACCAAAAATCAACAAAATTCAGAAAATCAATCATAGAAAAGAGAAGAAAGTAAACAAAATACAAATATTAATTAAACACAATTAAACTGCAAGTAGCAAAACTATATAAAAATAAGTATCCAAAAATTGTAAAACCAATAAATTCTGAAAAACACATTAATTAAACAAAAAAAAAATCTAAAAAATAAGCATGAAAAAAACAAGATGTGAAAAATATCAATTGCACTTCATCATAAATAGCGTAGAAACTTTTTAAAGACAACGACTATCATTTGAAATGAATAATTATACAAACATATAAATCACTTAAACAAAATGCAAATAAATAAATAAAAAAAAAAACAAGCATTACTATAACCAAAATTTTAAGAATAAGTAAAACATTACAAACTTCATACCTCTAAATCTACCACTCTTCTCCTTGAAAGAATTCACTGCCAAAGAAAACACTGATTGATTGATTTATAAGAAACCATATTAAAAAAATTAAAAAAAGTATTCAAAAACAAATTTCAAACTCTTTATTTCAGCAAATAGTGATTACAGAATAGGATTTTACAATAAAATAGCTGAACATATAGAAGTGAATTTTAGAAACAGATAAAATCAGGGGGTAATAAACCCCCACGCGACAAAAAGTAATTTAAAAAGTTTAAAAAAGAGCAGCAAGTCCATTGCTCAATAGATAACAGGAGCAGCAATTAAAAATCTTCAATGAATCTTGACTTGATGAAGAAGGAACTTGCTAAAACTTGAAAAACATGATATTAAGAACTTTAAAAACATCAAATTAGCGGGCAGCGAGAAGGCGGAGAATGGATCGCTTCGGCCGGCTCAGGAGATGCAGAGGGAGAGGTCGAAGAGGAGGATGAAGAACTCACTCGGCACTGCAGCTCCATGGTACATCGAACATAAAATAGAATAAAAGAATGTCAAAACACATAAAACCAATGAGCAAGATGGAATGAATTTGATTCTAAAATTTAAAAAGTTTAAGTATAAAAGAATTAAGTTAAAATAAGGCGAGCCGCAAAAGATGTTGACGGGACCAGGAGAGTGGGGGGGGGGAACTAGTATTGCTTTTTACCGGAGAGGTGTTCGATGTAAAAGTCCCGCCCCCACTTAATGGTGTCGGAACAGATGAGCTTTCGCATCAGGTTGGCGTATCGACGCGAAATGCCCATCCGGGCCTGGACAGCATCATTAGAAGGGTCCCACGACCGCATCGACAAAGGCCGTTTTTCCCTCCCGACGAAGAT
The DNA here is from genome assembly GCA_019974015.1 of Nephila pilipes. Taxonomy (NCBI): domain Eukaryota; kingdom Metazoa; phylum Arthropoda; class Arachnida; order Araneae; family Nephilidae; genus Nephila; species Nephila pilipes. The sequence continues at coordinate 288,358 of BMAW01035044.1, read as the reverse complement.
GTTCAACGATCGGGAGGTACTTCTCGATTTTGTGTTGTCGAGCGGCAGATAGTGATTCAGGCCGGTCCTCGAACGGCACAGTGAAGTCGATAATGTAGACTTCACCCGACTTCTTTCTCAGAACCAGGTCGGGTATTAGAGTCTTGGACAACCCGGGAAACATATTTAAAAAACAAAATTAACAATAGATAATAAAAGTTAACATCTGTAAGAATTAAAAATAGCTTGAAAAAAGAAAATTAAAGGAGCGTCATCAACTAGATTGAAAAAACCCATTTATTCAAAAAAACATTTAATATATATATATATATATATATATATATATATATATATATATATATATATATATATATATATATATATATATATAGTAACATGACAACTAAAGTGAAATTTTCCCCCTCAGAACGAGACATCTAGTAATTTTTAGATAATATACAAATGTGCAAAACTTAAGCAACTTTTCAGTGTGCTGTAATTTCAAAAACAAAACAAAACAAACAAACAAAATAACTGCTTGAAATAAAATTCAGACAACAGAGACACGACATAGCACTTGAAGGTTGATGAAAGCATAGTAACCAAAATAAATGAACTGAATGCATACATTTCGGAAAGAGCAGAAAAGACTTTATTGACAGAATGGCGTTTCTAAAAAAAATATTGTTTGGCCATGAGAATGAACAACAAAGCTAAGTCCCTCAGTAAAGGATATGACCTCCCCTAACTACAATGGCTGTGTCTGTTTATATTAATACTAAATTAGTCAGAAGTTCTTGTGAGAGTTGCCACTCTTCAAGGAGCAACTGTCTGGTGTTCTCTGGAGGAAATGATCTTGTCGCCAGGCGTCTCTCCAAAGCATCCCACGCATGTTTGATAGAATTTGAATCAGGAGAACAGGCTGGTTAATCCATTCTGCAGATATCCTCACTTTCTGGAAGCTCTTCAAGAACAGAGGTCCTGTGTAGATTTGCATTGTCGTCCACAAAATAAAGCCTGGACCATTAGCATCTCGAAACAGACGTACGTGTAAGAGGATAATTTCATCGCGATCTCGAGTAAGTGAGACGCTGTCGAAAATATAAAGCTGCGTTCGTCTATTCAACATTATCCCTCTTCCAGGAGCACCCCAATGTTCTCTTTTCTTGATGTTCATGGCATGAAACCGTGTCTCTCCCTCCATATTAAATAGCGCTGAGAATCATTGCTCAGACTGAATCAACTCTCATCAATAAACAGAACGTGACTCCATTGATGAGATGTCCAATCTTTGTGTTCTTTTCACACTTCTATAAATGGTGCCACCAATGAGTTGCTGTTAATGGTAGGCAGCGTTCAGGACGACAAGTGAATAGGCCACCTTTATGCAGACGTCTGGTTACAATAAACCATGATACTTGTCGTCCGGCTGCCGTACACAGCTGCTAAGCAATGTTGCCCAATGTCTGGTTTCGGTCTTTTTTTACATGCAGAACGATATACTGGTAATCACTTGCCGTTGTTTCACTCGGCCGACCACCGCCAACCTTTCTTACTTCTGTAATTGTCATTTGTAAGGCTTTCCAAGCTCTTGAAACTAAACTTTTGTCAGTTCCAAACTGTTATGCAACACTCGTCAAACTGCGCCTCTCTTCAAGCTTACATATCATTCTACCACATGTGAAAGCATCATGATGGTTTCTTGTAGTTATTACAAATGTACGATTTTACTTTCACTAGCAGGGAATGTCTGGAAATGCGTCCTTCCTCCTTCTTTTTAAGTTGACTTGGCCCTGAGTGAGCGCATTTTACTCGTTTGTGTGCTGTGATGTCCCCTCTGATGTTATAATGCTGATATTTGCAAATGCATCACATTTCTTCTGAGCTATCTTTTCACTGTACTGGTCGCAAAAAGCCATTTTCAACAATTTCTTGGCTGTATGATGAAAAATGCATTTGTTGCTTAAGTTTTGCACGTTAGTGTATTTTGTGTACTTAAGAAAAAACATATTTCTTCACAGTTTTTACTATTCAAAAGAACAGAAACGAAAATAAATAATCTGTGTAATCTTATATTTTTTCGAAGATCAAATTTACTTTATTCCTTTATATCTGCGGATGATTTCGAATAAGAATGAACATCTTGACAATATTTCTTAAATTTATTTTGATAAATAGCATATCTTTAAGAACTGCGATTCACTACTGTGTTTTTTCATTCATCCACAATTAATTCATAAGATGAAATATACCCTTCCTACCAGTGCATTAGTCTTTTTTTTTTTTTTTTTTTTTTGAAATTGTTACAATGGATTGCTTTCTTTCTGAGAACGGGATATTACGGTGTCACACAACTGTGTTTAGGTACAACTGGATAGGCTACTTAAAAACGAGACTGTCCTGCTCAGAATGCGACGTATGGTTACATTAGTTATAACGCATGATCTTGTATATTCTCTTATATAAAATTTCTGGGTGTCTTAACACTTGAATTTTTTTTTTAAATCTGGGAAAATGTTCCAAGTTTGGATCCTGTTCTTTAACACCACGTGAAGATAGTATCAATGTTATCTTAGTATAAAATGAAATTTAAAAACCTATTTGTTCATAATGTAAATCTAAGGTTTTTCCACGTTAATTTCTCCACGTTATAGTATTTCCGCCTTCGGAGGCAAATTAGAAACGAATAACTTTGAAATAAGTCAAATAGTAAAGAGAATTTTAGAAAATAACATAATTTTTACGTCCATCTCTTTCCTGAAAATTTTTTAAAGGAGCATTCATTCCATACTAACAGCTAAATTTGTGAAACGAAATTAGATTTACGTACAACTTAATACAGCCTTTCAGGATAAAAAGATTCCTCACCCTTGATTGAACCAATCATTGAGCGTTTGTTTTTGGATCCTATTACGCAATACATTCAGAAAATACTTGTACATCCTTCCTTTCTACAAAAGACTGATTTGAATTAGTGTCGTTCTATGGCTACTTTAAAAACATTTGTGGCGTATCTCGCATTTTTGACTAAGAGAAGTCTGTTACTGCCTTATTCTCCATACATCTCGTCATAAGATGAAAATTTCCATTTAATGCATAATAACCTACATCGTTTCGCAAGGCAGTTTTTCGTTGGACTGATTGATTGTTTATTAACGTCACGCTTAGAAGAAACACGAAAGCTTCTGGCGATAGAATTTGTAATTTAGAACCACCACCAAGTGACGAGGACGACACTTGAACCGTCACCACATTTTTTACACTTTCAACCACGCCAGCATGAGAACTTTGAGATCCGACTGATTAAATGCGCCTCAGCCCCTCTATACGGTGATCTCTGGTGGTATCAGGACTCAAACCCATGACTCGACTAAAACAACGCCGGTCACGATTTCGTTATCATGTCCACTCCCCCAATCGCGGCCGAAGTGTATCTGGTAGAATCAAGACTAGGCATGAATCACCATTTTCCCGCTCGACTACCTTTTTTCTTCATCAAATAAACCTTTCAAATTTAGGAAAAGTTGTGAAGATTAAAAGAGACAAATTTATTTTTAAAAATTGTTGTTGCGAAGCAGGGGCGCAGTTAGAAATTTTTCATGAAAGAGGGGAGTCCTTCAATTCATCTCATATATATTTCAAAATTGATTTCAAATTGTATTGATTATTTTCAGGGAGGTGGGGGGGAGAGAATATTTAAGTAGAAAGCGAAATTTCGAACATCTATTTTTTCTAAAAAAAAAAAAAAAAAAATTCAGTATAAAAAGTCTCAATTTTAAAATTTCAGTAAACACCAATTCTTATGAGGAAGGGTGGGGGGTTACAACCCTCAAATCCCCCCTTATCGTCGTTACGGCACTGCTGTGAGGTCTAGAAAATATTCTCTCTTCCTGATGCATTTTAAAGTAGACTTGAAAGCGATATTCAAATCACAATATTACTCTAGGAAAACATAACTCTTTTAAGTGAGAATTTTTATGAAAATGAATTTTACTACGGAAAATAAATATATTTAAGAAGGAATAGTATCCAGTTGCTTTCGAAATAATTGTATGGAAAATGCAACAATGAGGAGAGAAAAATACCAAGTTAAATATGCGTAAACCAAAAACGCACAGAAGAGAATGTTATTTTCAGAAGTGAAAGAAAAGTCAAGTTTCAATTTAAAACGGGACGTTTTCTGAGGATGCTTCTGCTTAGAATATTGTTTAACCAAGAATGGAGATCCCTATTGCTTCGCTGAAGTTGAGAGTTTCGGTAATTACCGGAAACAGAGGCGCCAGTGATGTTTTGAAGAGTACAGACAGAGACAAAAGCTAACTCTATTCTGGAGTATTCGGCGCCATTAAATCAAAATCGTCGTTTCGCTCCTTGTTTTTCCATTTTAAGTGGAAAGAAATGCTTAGCCAATTACGGCCATGATTCTTGATTTGGGTATAATTAAGAATTGGAAAAATTATAAAATTTACTCGTTGTTGATTCACATTTAAAAGATGTTTTTAAATAGCAGCATTAATGAACATTAACCTATTTCTAATTCATTATAATGTTTTGCGTAACAATTGTGGGCGCGGTATTCCAATGGTCATGGTCACGGACTCGCCGTCGGCGTTGTTCTCGTCTAGGGTTCGAGCCCTGAAGACCTGACATGTGATGGGCTGATGAATGTTAACCTAGACGAGGTCCTAGTCCTCCCGTTGATGAGATGGAGAAATTTTGAGCCAGCTCAGGTGTTGTCCTCGTCACTTGACCGAGTCATTAACCCAACTGTTGCTTCTCAATACGACGTTAATAATAAACAATTACTTAAGTACAATTTTCATTTAGATCATCACTGCATATTCAGTTTTTACTTACTGATAGTACCGATGTCTTGGGTAAATGATCTTTTTTTGCAAATTTATTTTAATAGAACCTCATGTAATGAAATAGGCAAATTGTATCACGATCGATTTTATACATAAATACTATATGTTAAATGTATAAAAAAATAAAACATAAAAATCCATTTACTTACCACTTTTTTTCTGAATAAAAATTAAAGCTAACACAATGATTCTTGGGATTTTTTTTTTCAAAAGATAAATTTGTATTCTCCCCCTCCTTTGTTTCATTACTCATTTCTCGTTTGCGTGTCGCGACAAATTATTATGTTTCTGGAATTACACTCTCGGAAATCCTCAGTTTTTTAATGCAGAATGGAACTCAAACTTCAATAAAAATTAATTATCGCTGACGTTAGAAGAAGAAAAAGAAAGCGAAGGGAATGAATGAAAATGTTTGAACGAACGAAAAAATGGGTTAGAATAAAATACATCTTATGTAACAAGCGCTAAGACTTTTATTACAGACATTGAAAAGTATGTTTTCCCCCCCTCCTCCTATTTGGTACATCACTTTTAGGCTCAATAAGAGATTTATTTATTTTGAATGCTAAAACCGATAAATATTTAAAGGTAACAGAGAGAGAAGGAAGAGTTTATAAAAAAACGAATTGAAAAGAATATTAAAAATTTGACGTTCACCAATGGTATTGCTCCAATCACACACATAAAAAAAAAACCCATTAAAGCACTACTTTTTTTTTTATCTTAAATTTACATGCGTGTGAATCTAATTTTTTCATAAAGATTGAAATTAATATTCAAAGTAAATATATATGTCTTTATATGACTAAGCAAAATACATTCTAAAATAAAGTCAAAGTCGTATCTCGTTTAATACTAAACGTTAATAAATTAAAATGCTGTAATTAAAAATAAATAAACATCAATAGTTTTTTTTGAAATTCTAAAATAATATAAAAAAATTGTTCCACAATTTTTTTTTAAAGAAAAATCATTTTGGCGCAAAAAGAAGTTTGAAGTGAGAAGTAACTACTAATTAGCTATTTTATGTGTATATATTTTGAACTAAATTGTAGTTATCAATCACACCAAATAAATGAAAAGTTTTTAGTATTTTATTGAATTTTAACAGGTAAGTTGTATGCTTCCCAAAAATTTCAAAAAAAAAAAAAATGAGATCTGCAGATTTACATCTTTATTGTTATAGTTCTGGTTGCCACAAAATTCTTAAGCAATCTCTAATTTTTTAAGGCTTATGAATAGTAATTTTCTTTCCATAATGTCTTCCCTCATAAACCTTCATAAATATACCTTCATAAAACTTGCGAGTCTAAGTTGAGAATTTTTTTTTCTTTCTCTTGAAGATATATCCGTAACTATTGGAAAAAGCAGATATGTTTCAAATTTTCTGGAAACAAAAAGAAAAGAAAAACTTAACTGGTTTTAAACTAAAACTAAATTAATAAATACTTGATCTTGTTTTGTTTTCGAAATGTTTGAAATTCGGAAGACAATAAATTTATTTATAAAACGATATTATGAACAAAAAGTACAATGGAAATGCGAATGTTTTCATTGCATTTTTTTTTATCTCAGGATATTTTAATTTTATAGAAATTTGATTGATTAGCTTATTTTCAAAAATAATGTCAATGACATATATATTTCTAAATGATGATAGTGTTTTAAAAGATATGCAAAATACTTGCCTTCTTTCATATGAAGGTAATAAATTTTAGTATTTTATAGTAATATAACTTCTTAATTCAATACAAAAATAAGTTATGGATATATTTTCTTCTGATATGAATGAACGACTATTTAATGGTAGCTCTACTCGTATTCGAGCTCTATTCAAATTATTCTCTCTTTTTTTTTCAATAATAGGAGGGGGGGGGATAGGTAAGGCGGCGCCACAGCTGAAAAAATGTTTGCCTGTACTAATACATTTCTTTATTAATCCTTTTTAAATTTTTACTTTTAAACACGTTCTAAAAATAAATATGAGAGAAAGAATTTAAACGGACATTACAGTAAGATATTTCATGAACTCTTCATTTTAAAAATTCCCTTATATGCAATAATAATATTGATACAACATTATTATTATAGTAATAATATGAAACACAACTGTGTTATTTATTAATTAAATGGTAAATAAACATAACCATAAAATAGTGTAACAAGACTAAAATCACAATAATATTGAATGAATAATACTTAAAAACATTTTTCTCGATATTGCCTTAAATATAATCGAAATAACTAAAATCTATAACCTTCTATGCGAAAACAAATTGTAAGTTAGGAACAAGAGTCTCACATCTCGTGAATCATGAACAAGATAGTCTAAGCTCTCGCAATTATTATTTAAGTGATGAAAAATTATCTTAATTTTCATTAACTAATATTTTTATTTTTATATTAATATTCTTCACTCTCTCTCTAACTCTCACTAACTCTAATTTTTGAAACTTAATTCGAGGTGCATTAATAGAGAGCAAAAATATAATATGGATATAAGACATTTCCTAGCAATCGCAAAGCAGAACCGCAAGAAGTCGAGGCTGTATCCAGCGATACAGATTGAACAGGTAAGACACACCAATTCCGCCAGCATCGCAGCTAGGGTTTCTGATTTCCCGGGTTTTTCCATTCCCGGGAATGTCAGGGAAATCTCGAGAATGTAATTGTCTTTCCCGGGATTCCCGGGAATACTTTAAAAAATTTAAAGAAGAGTTAATTTTGAATAAAATTAATAATAATTATATAAAATAAAAATACATACAAATTCCAAAATTAATGCTTATTTATATAACGAGTTAAAAAAATACAAAAAAAAAAAAAAAAATGTAATAAATTGATTATTTATTTTCAAAATAGGATTTCAGAAAGCATAAGCAATTTATACTTTTATCACTCAGCCTTGTTCTAAGCTTTGCGACGAACAATCCGGCAGCAGAAAATGCTCTCTCGGCTTCAACTGACGTTGGAGGAATTGTTTTTCAATCCTCATATAGTTTTATATGGCGATGGATTTTCAGTCGAGTCGAACAATTATATCTCTTGTTTCATGATTTTGTTGAGACTAGTACTTTTTTTGGTTGAACAATATAAAACTTTTGATTTAGAGTAAATTGCTTTCTCTAATTTTTCGTCCCACGTCATAGGTTTATCTTTCAAAATCTCCATGCTCTCTTCTTCTGAGTGCGAAGATTTGGATATTGAGTCCTCTTCTTTGCAGAAAAGCCTTGTCCCTATCATTTGGGCTTGTCTAACCAAACAATTTTTACTATGCAATCGCGAAATGTCGACAGTAACTGCAGCTGCTTCGTATTTTCTCCCAAAATTCGGGTATTGCATTAATCCTATTAAATTAACGTTGCGTCTCTCATTAATTCTTTGGATTACAGAATATTTCATATTTTTCGCAAATTCTGAATTTTGTTCGTTCAATTCTCCAATAACGAAAGAAAATACACCTTCTGCAGTTAGCAAAGCTGCATTTCGACTACATAATTTTTCTAAGTCAATTTTTACTGGCTTTACAATTGTAACTGGCTTTAAGCCAGTTACAACTGTAGTCACAGTTTCAAACTCTACATTGGCCATCATTTGTTTTTTCTTTAATGTCAATTAATGCTTTTAAAATTGTTGACTTTATTTCTAAAAATCTTTCAAGTATTGCCAACATATTATTCCAGCGTGTTTTGGTATCCAAACAAATCATCTTTTCACAGCCAAACTCTTCTTTTACATTTTCTTCATCAACTTTTACTTCGTTCCCGGGAATAGAAAAATTACAGAAATCTTATGATTTCCCTGGAATCCGGGAAAGAAACCCTAATCGCAGCGAACATGTGGGAGAAAGGAGCTTAATTTATCTTACTGTGTCGCAGAAAGGTGAGCCGCAAGTTCATTCAGCATGTTTACCCTTAAAAAACAATAAGCGTAGTTTTCAATACGAACGGTATAAACGCTTTTCTGGTTGCAGTATTCTGTTTTGAAAGATGCTGTATTTTGTTACGTGTGCAGGAAATTTCAGCCTTATGCATCAAAGGAAGCTAATTATACGAAAATAGACTTCAAAAACTGGAAAAATTGCATTAGATACCTAGCAAACGTGAAATGTCGGAAACACATATTCGTGTTATGTCATTGTGGAAGAAACGAGAAATTCTTACAAAAACCTGGACTTCAGCGTAAATGAAAGGAATCTTGAAAAACACCTTTACTATGTTAAATCAGAAATGGAAGTGATACAGTTTTTTTGCATTCAATGAGTTTGATCTACGAGGAAATTATAATGTAGGAGAAGCATCAGGGAGATTTATTCGTAATTTTTTTGAAATACACTTTAAAGAAAGATAAAACCCTTTAGGAATATTTAATACACCTGTAAGGAATGCAATATATACTTCTGCTGATGCACAAGATGACATTATTGAAATTATGTCATAGACTGAGATAAAAAAGATAGCTACAGATATAATGCATGCAGAAATGTTTTCTTTTATCCTACTGGATGATGGGACAAAAGATAGGAATAACAGAGAAAATATTGCAATGTTGTTATTCGCTATTTTAAAAATGGCAGTGCGTTAAAGAGCCCCTTATACATATAGTAATAACAAAGGATTTGGATACGGAATCCCCTAAAAATATCACACAAATAGCTTTTACTCATTGTTATGATCACAGATTGAACTAAGTAGTTTTTGAAACAGTGTCTGAGGTACCTGAAGGAAGGAAATTTTGAGCTATGTTATACAATTTTTTTTCGACAAGACAAAATTGCATTAATATTGAAAGCAAAATCATAGGTTCTACACCATCGCCAGAGTAGCTATGGAGTGGACACCCATCAATTACAAAAGTACTTTTGTCAAAATATGAAGAAGTTCTTAAGATATCCCATAGAAAGAGAACATTTCAATGGAGGATACATTGTCGAAAACCCGATGATGTCGCTCAATTTTGTTTTGTATTAGTTTTCAACAAGAAAACTCTTGGACAACTGGAAACGGTTGATAACGCACTTCAAACTCAGACTACACGCCTAAACGATATAATTGTAATTATTAAAGGGGGGGGGGACAAGAAAACAGTGAATTTAAAAGGATGAACATTTCTATTCTTTCCTGAAAGAAATTGAACATCGGCTGCCAGAACCAGAGATTTTATTTTCTGCTTTTGTACAAAACAAAAGACCCAGAAAGGCCAGTGTGAACAATAATTACATTTACTTCAGTTTGTTGTTGACATATTCCAAAAAAAGCTTTGAGTCACAATATCTAAAGAAGATATTTTACATGAGTGTGTGGATTTAGTAATCGTACAGTTAGATGAATGTTTTAATTTAAAAAAATATCTTTTCCTGGGTATTGAGATTACAGAATAAAAAAAAAAAATTAGCCTCTTGAAGACTTAGGTGTAATTTTCTCAAGCAAAGAACAGATGTCAATGTTATAAATATATTTAATCCTTAAAACCTAACGAAAATCAAATAGATATTTTATACAGACAATCAATGAAAAGAACTGTGAACTATTTGCAACAGTGGCAACTTTTGGATGTTGTACGGCAACATATGAATAAACATTTTTATCATTAATTGTCATAAATTGACCACAAAAGTTGTCCATGATTTATCAGCAATTGACAAACTGGTTTTCTTGTCTTTGAGAAGCAGTTAATTCATGCCTTAGATTTTGACGAAGTTCAAAAGAAATTTTCAAGCATAGATACCTCAAGCTGCAGTTGGTTGTTCTAATCTAAGTGAGTAAAAATGAGTGAACAAATCTTTTTATTAGAAATTTATTTATAGGCTCTTGTCAGAATAGAAGTAATTCTTGTTGCCAATTAGAATTCATTCAGAGGGCCAAGTTAAATAGTCCTATTTTATTATTTTTTATATTGCGGTGATCCAGGTTCTCTACAATTTTAATACTGAAAATAACAAATTGCAATATTCTAAATTTTATATATAAATTATTTTAAGTTGTATTCGATTATATGAATGTAAACTGTATAGTAGAATTCATAAATAAATTTTAGTTTCAGATTATTCTGGAAGTTATAGAAATAAAATATTTTAAAGTATATTTTATCTAGTTCATCCAATAAAATTCAGAGTTCAACCTAACATTCAGTCAGTCTCCAAGTGAGTGAGTGAGGGAAGGCAAAGTTTAATGGATGGCGTAAGAGCCAGATATGGCTATGCTGCGCCAAACAAGATTTAACTGTGGTCACGACGTTATGAAATTCAAAAAAGACAAAAATTGGTTGACAAGAAGGAGGATCGCTAGGGTAACCCAGGGGCGCGTCACCCGTGTTTACCAAAGAAAGTAAACCCCACAGTCACTCTCCAAGAACATTCGATCAAATTTAAATTTCTCTTAAGATCGATCATAACATTATTTATCCTAGAAAAATAAACTTATTTCAGAATAATAATTAAAAATCTAACAGTCGATAGCATGCTATTAGAAATCATTCCAAGTACTGATTAGAATTTGTCAGCTTATTAATATATTTCAACAGCACTAAAATTTTTTAAAAATAAATTATAATTATATGGTGTAGAACTGCAGTTGTATCCACTGCATTAAAAAACGGTAATTTCGCTGGTTTACAAACATGTAGCAATTCTCACTTCTTTTCTTTTCACTAATCGTAAATAAAATTCTGTCATTATATTGCAGAAATCATAACTAGAACGTAACGATTATTTAATTGTTTGAATATGCACGTAAAAAAAGTACTGTAATGCTTAAAAAAGCTAAAAGATAGAGATGTAAAAAGTACATTTCTGCTTTAAAGCCATACTTTCTCCAAATGTCTAAAATGTTCCAATACTATTTTTAAATTTTGACTTCACTACCCTAACGAAAGTAACATATTTTTATATTCTTCTAATTTCCGTTCTGTTTGAATCAATCCATTATTTCCTGTGTGAAACATATCCAACGCTTTCTCTCCTATATTAAGATGATGTATTGATACTTAAAAAATGATTGATGATTTTTTTTTGATACTTGTTGAAGGGAAAAAAATGGAGTATTTATAAAATATGTCAAAACGTTCAAGGACGCAGTACACAATTATAATATCACACGGTTTATTATCAAGGATATACGTATTATAATCACTGCAACGTCTTTTAATATATTGAGGCATTTTTTTTTTTTCTGTCTGAAAATGTGTGCTCCATGACATTTAACAAAGATGGCAATCAGCCTGATAGATTTTCTCTTCTTAAAACAACTATTCTGTGTTCTGTTACAAAATAAAAGTTCCATTAATCAAATGATTTCTCGATTTCACAAAACAAACTCGGTCAGTCTAATTGGGAAAGTCCAGAATATTATTTTACTGTTAAATATTTAAAATGTAGGTCTTGCGCACATTTTAAACGTTATTTCGTCTAGACATCTTTTTTCCTTCTTATGTATGGTTGGTGAATGTCTTAGGTCTTTCGGTCTTTACTCTCCAATCGACTAGCTGTGGATGTGGTCGAATAGTACTTCGGCCTGTTATTTTCCCACAGAATTAATTTTTTTTCATTCTTATACTTACAACTCGCTCTCGTTACAAATATGTTTTTCGCTGAAGCGCTGACAGAGCTACTTATCGTGAAGACTGAACAAGTACTGGAGCTTTAAAACACATGATAAATAAAAACATAGAGATCTGAGAAAAGATTTGTCTTTTGTTCTCTTTTCAAAATAATCAAACTGAACAGAATATATACTTTTTTAAAGTCGCTGTTTTTCTTTCGTTAAAATTCAAAGCGTTGAGTAATGATGCTGATAAAATCTAACACATTTTTTGATGTTAAGAGGAAAAATTCATAGCCTAACTATTCCTCTAAATCTATAGAAAATTTTTGAAAATGAAATCTCCCTTTCTACATATGGAAAACACTTAAATTTAGGAGATAGATTATAATAAAGATTAAAGGCACAATGTTACCGTGCTTAAAAAATCAACTGCGAAGTGAGCATGAGTGTTGAAATTATGCTCACTTTGTGACGTTGGGCTCTTCGCAGTTTTCTCTTCACTAACTTCGGGGATAGTTTGTAATTTGAACTGCACACGATTACAACTCCTTGCCAACCAAGGAAAACGTGATTAAATAAATTAGATGAAGACAGGAAGCGAAAAGAATTGAATTTGAGATAGTTATATATATATATAAGCGAAATGGAATTGAAATGAAATGGAAGGGAGATGAGCTGATAGGTATTATAGATTGGAGCAAATAATCGTAATTAGTTGTTTATTCTGAAAGTCGTTGAAAGAGACTCCTATTCAGGATAATAAAAGTCAAATCTACAAAAATCAAGAAGTGCTTGAATCGCAATTGGCTAAGATTTTATTTTATAAGTTTTTATTCATAAGTTTGGTTAGCTAAGATTTTATTATTTAAACATAAACTAGGATTAATTGAACTAAGAGGGATTCGAGAGAGAATCATCTTGCGCATTCTTTGATAGATAATAAAATGCGTTCTTTTTCTCTTACGTATCTTCAATTAGAGTTTTGATTTTATTGTTTATTCAGTTTATACTTTAAGATGTATGTGGAGTTAAATAATGAAAGAAAGTAGCCACAACTTCCTTAAACTAAAAAAAAAAAAAAAAATAAAAAAAAAACTAGAAATTGGCAATTAATATATAATTATCTTTGAAATATATAAAAAATAAACATCAATCAAGATAAATTATCCGAATTTATTTGAAGAGCTGAACTTGAACCTATTTGTTAGTAGCAACGTGATTATTATCAGAGGACAAAAATTCAAAATTTTGAAATAAGTCATCCAAAGGAAAAACTATCGAGACTAGAAAAAGAATCCAATGAGAAGAATTAAGTGAAATAGGTTATTATGAGTAACATATGTATATGTAAGCAAAAACTATCGTGGTCAAAAATTATCCTTTAAAATTAGGTTTGTTATCGTGATAGAGAATTGGGACAGGTTGTGGCAATGCAATGAACGTTGAAAGAAAATTTTATGGCTCATAGGGAACCTCGCGCTTTCCCTTAGGGTTGAGACATTTTCCATTGAGACATTCGTTCAAAAGGGTGAGGGTATATGTATGGATGTACAATTATATGTACGGATTTGTTATAATTTAAAATATTGCTGCTATTATTAGAATATATTTTAGAAAAAAAATCTCATTAGCAACCTTACCATTCATTATCTTATTAAGATGTTTTCATTGTGATAAAACAAAATTGCAATAATAATTTTGTAAATTTGAGTAGAATTAAAGCTTTGATATCCTTTTTCCCCCCCCTGCTCTTTGATCAAGGAATTCCTTCAAGAAAACGGTAAGATCAAAGGGTTCCCCAAAGTATAAAAGGTTGAATACCTCTGCTCTACCCTATAGGTCGTGTAGCAGTTATTTCCATAACCATATGCATTCCAACTTAAACCCTTGCCCCTCCAAACTTCCACGCAATAAATATCCCTACCCACAGAGGAATAATTCGATATAAAAACCAACGTTTTTAAAAACAACGTTTTTATATGGTGGCAAAGTTTATTAAAGAAAATTATTGAAATATTAGTTAAAACTGTTGCTTATTTTTAACTTTAAAATTTACTTAAAAAAGAGACATTTGTGAGCGTATTAAAAAATTCATAATACTCATAAAATCAAAACATGCATTTGAAAGTTTGTAAGCCTTTCTATTAAAAAAAAAAATGGGAACCAGAATTCAGAAAAAATTATTGTGATAAGACAGGGTGCCAAATATTGGAAACTTTCTTTCTTGCTCATGATTATTGACTAAAAGTCAGCAACCCTTACTATCTCGGAGATAGTAAAGGGAGATAGTATCTCCCCTTTGTGAGTACAATAGTTTTACGAGGCGTCATGTGGTGTGGGGAGTGCCCGGTGTTCCCAGAGGGGGAAATTTTTTTTTTTCCTCAATCCTAAAAGTGAATCATACCGATCCGGAAACCTGGAAAAGATCCAACTAAACCTGAAAACTACAGACCTATATCCCTCCTCTCAGTGTTAAGCAAAATCGCAGAAAAAATTATCCACAATAGACTGAGCAAATTCAATAGTGAAAATGACATCCTGATCCATGAACAGCATGGATTCGTTCCAGAGCTCTCCACATCACACCAACTACTCAGAGTGGTGGAACTAGTTAAAACTGGATTCTACAAAGGACAACTCACAGGTGCAGTTTTCCTTGATATTCAGAAAGCATTCGACCGGGTCTGGCATACTGGTCTACTTTATAAACTAATAAAAATTAATACACCCCCTCATCTAATCAAAATTATCAAATCTTATTTAGAAAATCGAAATTTCTCTGTCATCATCAATGGAACCTACTCTTCACCAAGAAATATCGCAGCAGGAGTCCCGCAAGGAGGAATTTTATCTCCGACCCTCTTCAACTACTTCGTGAACGACATCCCAAAACATCCAGACACAACTCTCTGCGTGTACGCAGATGACACTGCGATACTAGCACGTCACTACTTCCCAAAAAACATAGGCCAAGCACTAAACAACCACCTCAAAGACTTAGAAGTATGGTACTCAACTTGGAAAATAGCCCTGAATGTTTCCAAGACAGAGGCCGTCTTCTTTAATAAAAATAATAGAAACATTGAACCTGACATATATCTAAACAATAACAAAATCCCCTGGTCCGGGTCCACAAAATACCTCGGTGTTACGTTAGATAAGAAACTCACTTTCAAACAACACGTAATACTAACTAAGCAGCAATATAAAGCAGCAGTCAGTAAAATTTTTCCCCTTCTCGCGAGAGACTCTACATTAAATAGAACCAACAAGATGCTTATCTATTCACTGATGCTTAGACCTATCCTGACTTACGCCTCCCCTGTCTGGGCCCACTGTGCACCTACTACTATGGATATCCTAGAAAGCTCTCAATCCAGCATCCTACGAACTATAGTAAAAGCACACTGGTACATACGCACTGCTGATATCAGAAATTCATTAAATTTCCCAACCATCAAGCAATTCATCAAGAAACTAGCGAAAAACTTCTACAATAAAATCGATATCTCCACCAACAGAACTATTCAGGCAATAGAGAAATATACTCCAATCAATAACAATCAACTTCTGCACAGACCACGTGAAATACTACTTGATTAATTCTCAATTTCTCATCATCATCATTTTTCTACACCGTTTCCTGCCAAAATCTACTTCAAAATGACAAGCATCATCAAAAGCCAATAGGAGCGCACCCAGCACCCAATAGAAACGCTCCCTCTCTACAATCAAGAACCGACTTCAACTTCTTCTTAACCAGACATGAGGAATAAGTCAAGATACTTCTACCAACGCCACTAGTATTAGCCTCACTTAACAGTAATAATAATCAATAGCATTTATTTAAAAAATTTAAAACTTCTAAGATAAAAAGGAACCACCTTCAAGAATCTTCTCTTTCTCGTCGTCAGCACTCTGACTATACCTTAATGTCCATTCTGCAAATAAAATGGACTTCTCAGATTCTAATATCTAATAACTTAAATTTAAATTTAATTTTTAAATTTTTAAAATTTTACTGATTCATAGTTATTATAACTTTTAATGTTAATTGTAAAATTAATAACTAAGCATTGCTCGTTTAACTTTTTTTACTCTGGCAATTCATTATTTTTTCAATTTTTGAATTAACTTCTGGGCAAGCTGAAAACCAAAGTTCTGTCTCACCTCCAACTAATTAATTAAAACTGGGGATTAAAGCCCGTGAGGGTTATGCACCCCAATAAAAAGTCACGTTCCTTCCTAAAAGTGCCTAGAGGAAAGAATATTTTGACTTATTAAAATTATTGAAATATTAGTTAAAACTTGTCGCAAACGTCTAAATATTGCATTGTTAGGCGAGTACGAACGATTCCCGAAATTTCAAAGCTCTAGCTTGATGGGAAGTTGATTAAATTAACGATCGAAAATTTGATGACACACACACACACACACACACCAAGTGAAATTCAGAAAAACGTTGTAAAAAAAGGGAGACTCAGCTCATCTGACGCATAAACAGCAGATAAACAGATATTTTCCCCACATAACTCCACAACTGTGGTTTACCCCGATCCCCCCTCTACCACAGCTCAAACCAACAATAGAAACTTATTTGACATCCAAGACACCTGCGAGGCCCATTATCACCACTCCTTTTATCTTCCTCTATCTGCTCTATGTATATTTTGAATCTTCCAGATTGAAAATATAAACTACCTATCCTATCATTTCCTCATCAAAAAATAAGATTATATAATCTTAAAAACAAATGTATATTATACAAAAAATATTTTTAAAAAATCATTTAAAAACAATACCCTCCCTCTCCTATCGATTTCAATCTTTAGGTGGAGTGAAAGGGTGGGAAAAAATATAAAATAAGATAAATAAAAAAAAACTTAGATTTATCAATTTCTTAGATATATGTTAATTAAAAATTAATAAAAAAAAAACTTTATTTCTACCTTATAGCAATCTGATCTTTTCTATACTTTCTTTTCTCTCTGTTTTCATTCACTTCTGTAAAATGAAATGTGTTAATGCACATAAGTATCAGGCTTGTTTTACTTCTAAAAAATTTCATGGCATAATTCACACGGAGCAAAGAGTCCACCAGACCGACGCTCCTTAAGTATTTGATTATTGAAATACAACAGGCATGTTAGTGTCTCAGAAACAGTATCAAATATCTCCCAATTTCCTCTCTCTTTCTGGTCATCTTTCTTTTCCTTTCATAATAATAATAAAAAAAAGGTAAATTAAGCGATTTACGTCAACAATTTCGGTACAGTAAAGACCTAAAAATTGCTAAAGGTGACCATTTTAAGTGTCTTAAAGATTTTTGTAAAAATGAGCTTAAATTATCATTAAAATTAAATTATTTATTAATAATTAATTAATACTTTTATTTAATTACGGATGTCCTTCTGCAGAGTGATAGATTAAAGCTTGTTGTGGTAAAAAAACAACAACTCCCAAATGTGATCTTTCTTTCTCTCCCAGTAAAAAACAAAACTAATTTTATTTACGAGTCCTACTATGGGAAACAACTTGCTCAAGATTTACAACCCATTCTTTCCAGCTTGTAGATAAAAGCTATAAATGGGAAGTATTCCTAGATATTTGACAAACTAATGCTGTTGTCAGTGATTGGATACCACACAAAACTAAATATATATTTTTCATATAATACTCTCAATACACGTAATATGATATTATCTACGTTTTCAAAATTAAAAAATAATCATTAAAGCGGCCCAAAAAATATTTAAAAATTTAATAATGAAAAATGAAATAAAGAAGAATCAATAGCGAGATCTGAAAAATAATAAACTCTAACCTGGAAGTTAAGATTAGGATATATATATATAAGCGAAATACCAGTGACTGATTCATCACGAGATCTCTAAGACTATACAACCGATTGACTTGAAATTTAGCACAGTTACTCATTTTGCGATGTATAAGAACGGATTTTACGGAAGTCTGATCCAAAATGTAATTTTCATCCGTTAATCTACTCTAATCCGTCGGTTATGTAAATTTTGGCGACTTTATCGCCAATAATGATATGACCGACGCCAAACGGAATATATATATATTTTTCTATGTATACTGTGTATTGTCACCAATTAAGTTTACTTGGTGAGATTTGCGCGATCGAAATGAAAAAATACCAAATAATTTAATATTGAAGCGCTGATGGAGAATTGGCAAGATTTTGGTGAAGGGGCTCTTCATGTGAAATTTCGTGCATGTCGAAATTAGGAAACGTACAGATTTAGCGATAGAAATAAATAAGTTTGGAATCCCACGGTTGGTGAAAGTGTAGTTTAGCCCCAAAACTGAGCGGGGTTTTGAAAAATACTAAAATGGTTACTTCATACGGAGTAGTGCATATGCAAGACAATCTTCGTTTACTGGAGAACCTCGCTACATGCATGAACGAACTCAAGACGCTATGACATACATAAGACATTTTGGACGTCCCGACTTGCTCGACTCTTTTTTTTTGTACTGCAAATTTAGGACAAAAATCTTATGATAGATACGATGTCATTGCGAGGCTATTTCATTTGAAAGTCAAGCACATGATGAATCTTCTAACAAAAGGTTGTATCTTTTTCAATATCAGGTGTAACATGTATAAGGTGAAATGAGTTTTATTC
>BMAW01035044.1:188166-269217 GCA_019974015.1 Nephila pilipes | reverse complement strand
ATATATATATATATATATATATATATATATATATATATATATATATGGGTTGACTTTTACTATTTTTTTTTATTTTTCTCATATTTTTGAAAGTGGTGGATAACCATTATGAAAGACAATCAATTTCTTAAAATTTTAAATTTAGTTTATCTCTATCGTTTAAAAATTGAAAATTTTCTTGATATTTCACGTATAGGTTGCGAAATATAATATTATCATCTGCCCAGCGAAGCGGGTGGGTATCATCTAGTAAGAGCTAAAAGAAATTCATCCCCAAAAATTTATATCAGGATTAGTTTTTTCCTTCTGAAACAGAAGTGAGACATTTGTGTCCTTGAAGTGAACATCGAAACGTCACTTCAGTATTGCTTAGGTGGCAAGGGGAGGAAAGGGTGAGCTTCAAAGGATCTTTATTTTATTTAAGCACATAACAATCAAAATTTGATATTTCGTAGTTTTTGCAGAACAGTATCAACTATTTGACCAGACCCCTAAGCTTTTAGATATTTCGGTGCCCGTCCAGTATTTTTTTCTAGTTGTATATGAATATTGGCAACAGAAGAAGAATTGACAGGTTCGTAATATATGTTCCAATTCTTATACTTCAAGCTCGTCAGCTTCACGGATAATACGAGCCTGAATACCTGTGATTCAATTTTCTTATTTTAGGTCTTTGATAGTCAAAGAAATCTGTATGAAGTTATATATTACGAATGCGAGCTTTGATTAAGTAATGTGGTTCAATTTGATTTGAGATGTTTTAATGTGACCTCCTTTCATAAAAAGACTCCCTGCATTTATTTTTCAACGATAAAATATTTCTTTGACATTAAACATAAATGTAAAACAAAATTTGAAAAAAAAAAAAAAAAAAAAAAAAAAAAAAAAGAAAAAAAAAATAATCATTTGAATTACTTCCTGTATTCTTTCCCACAAAATACCTGCAAACAAACTTCTAAGAATATTAATCTTGCTCATTTTCCTGATATAACAATTACGCAAGGAAAACAACAACACGCAAGTGAATTTGACATTTGGTTTTAACACTTACAGTAATAAATCGCGCATTATTCCTCAGCAAATGAAGATAAATGATAAAACACAACGATAAGATATTTTTTGAAGATAAGATTCATACGAAGACTAAAGTTAATCGAGCTAATTTTTCCGATTTATGAAGCTGTATACAATCAGTTTTTATACGAAGTAAAAAAAAAAAAAAACTTTGCTAAAATGTTTACGATCTAAAGCATAATTGTCTTAAAGGGAAATGAAAGAGTATAAAATAAAGAGTAAATAGAAAAAAAAAAGAAAAAAAAATAAATAAATAGTAATTTAAAGAATAAAGTGTCATACAAAAAGTTTGAATTTTTTAATTTTTTTTAATGTACCCTATTGAAAAAGCTCTAAGAGATTTTCACGTGCTTTCTAAGCGCATTAAAAAAATTAGTAAACATTAGAGGCATCGAAACTAATTTCTTTATATCTAACGTGACCAGATTTTTTTTGCTTCTTTCATGGCATTGCGATTTGGATGATAATAGCAGTGGAATTATTAATATGACCATTCATCTTCTCATCAAAATGGGACATCTACTAATTTTATATATTAGTATGAACATTTCAGAGAAAAAGCATATTTCTTCATAGTTTTTGTTTATCATTGAAAAGTACACGGGAGAATAAACAAAAATATATCATATTTTTCTGAAGATCAAATTTTTCTAATATATTTGGCGTTGATTTCAACCAAGAAGGAAATTCTTAACAGGATATATTGAAATTTGGTAATAATATAACTTCGAGAACTGCTACTTGTAACTATGTTTTTTAGCTTGACCACATCTTATTCATAAGAGAAAATATTCTTTCTATGATTACATTAATGTATTTTTTTAAAAATATTTCAATGGGTTACTCTTTTTCTGAAAATGGGACATTGCAGCGTCATGCAGCTGTGCTTAGAGACAACGAGATATCTTGCTAAAAACGCAACATATGGTTACATTTATATGTTTGATTTAATAGAATAAAAAAAAAAGTTCACTTAGAAATTGTTTACATATTTTAATATCAAGACAGTTTCACATTTTCAATTTTTTTTAGAAGTCCACGAAGGCTTTTGGTGGCCGCGGTAGCCTAGTGGTCACGGTAGCAGAGCCGGCGGTTTTCATCGAGTCGTAGGTTCGAGCCAATGCCACTAAAGACCCGCCGTGTAGCCGGGGCTGATGCACGCTAAATGTATCGTGGCTTGAAGTCCTCCCGTTTGGCGTGGAGTGGAAGTTAGGAGAGGTGGTACCAGTTGAAGTGACGTCCTCGTCACTTGACCGAGATTCAAATTTACGAGGTCCATCGCTAATAGCCTTCGTATTGCTTCTAATGCAACGTTAACAAAACCTACCAACCACGAAGGTATTTTCTTCGTCCATTCAAAAGATGGATGTTATGAAAATTTTGATTTATTAATCAAGCAATTTTATTTATTATAATATAACTCTTATTTGTTTTGTAACTGTATGATCCTGTTGATTTTTATTTATAAAGGGGGTCGATTTAATTAATTAGTCATTCAAATCCCGTTGACTACTGTATTACACTTAAAACCTTATTATCAAAATTAATTAACTTGCATAATTTGAGAAGCTAAGTGCATAAAAATAACACCAACGACTTGGTACACACACCAACATAACATGAAAATGTAAAACTGATATGAAAAAAAAAGAAAGAAAGCTGATGAATGAACAAAGAACTTTGTACCATGTAAATTTTCATAACTTAGCAAGAATGCGAGAACACAGTCACGAGCAATTATAAATTTATTTACCAAAAACGATCATTTTTACACTATTTTTTTTATTAAAAAGCGCAGAGAGAGATACGTCTAAGATTATAAAAAAGTAACAATTGAAACAAGAGAAGCAATATTATTTTTTTACTGTATTTAAATTAGCAGCATGTATTACTTAACTTAATTTTGTAAAATAAATTTGACATTGAGTAACTATAGGGTTAACAATTATCCCAATAATCTTTATTGAAAAACAATTTAAACATTCTATTCTACACACTGGAAGAGGGGCCATGCCTCAGGTAGCACAGATGTGGGGGATTGCCAAGCTGGCTAATCCTGTATGCAGTAACAGACCATGGTCATTAGATCAGATAGTTGTATTGACATCGGGACTACATGGGTACTCATGTCGAGTTTCAAGGCAATTGGATAAGAGGAAGTGGTTCAAAACAGAGTTGTAAGATTCGATCTTAGCAAATATGCTTAAATTAATGTGAAATTTGATGAAAGCTTGTCAAATATTTTGTTCAAAATAAGAGTATAAATTTCACTTTTTAAATTTCGAAACGGACACGGTCCGCCGCTATGAGCAAGTGAAATTTAATTTCTTCAACTTTTTTATCATTTAGAAGAGCACTACTGAATTGAAATTATTTATTTTTGACAAAGTTTCACGTGACCTTAATTTGTTAGATATTGAAAGTCAAGTTTTCTGTTTTATACAATTCGTCAAATACGTAAGAGTATTAAAGTAAATCTTTGCATTACTTATTTGTAAGCTTTTCCATGTTTTTTCGGTTTTACCCAAGTAAAATGATATTTATATGTTGTAATGAATTAAAAATGAAAGTAATTTAATTTTATGCGCACGCAACTCCTTCATGATATTATTTTTTTTATTTCCATATGGGTGGCAAATTTATGGTTCGCACCGGTGGGAGAAATCCACGCTACGCCATTGCTTCAGTGCTTATTGTCATTCAAATTTGAAACAATTTTTCACCAAGACACGGAAGCGAAGATGGTTGAGACGAATCACCTTATAACCGTTGTACCGGCAAATCCTAAAAATTTTCCATTGGTTAAGATCCAAACTTTGTGGTGCTCACTTCATTTGGAAAAAAATGAGTCCTCATGGTCTCTGAACCAATTTTGAATAATATGTACGCTGTAGATGGCATTGTCATCCTGGAACATGTCAGTTCAATTGGGGAAGAAAAAAAATCCATTGCTTGAAAGGCCATGAAGCACGTTTAAGTAATCCAGCGACTTCATTTCATTGCAGTATAATGTTGCTGAACTCTGACCAGACCCATTGAAGCAACGCCATGTAATACTGCCTTCATTTGCTGGCACATTGAGCATGAAGGTTTCTTTACTTCGTGAGATTTTCTTCTTATTTTAAATGCGCCACTGTGCTTGAACAGGCTTAATTTGTACTCATCAGATCACTCTATACTGCTCAAAAGTCCAATTTTTATATTCTTCAGCAAATTAGAGCCGTTTTCCTTTATGTTAATCGCCGAAACAGGCGGTTTTCTTGTAGTTTTACAATAGCTAAGTTCCATTCCTTTAAGTTCTCGTCACGTTATGCGTGTTGAAACGCCCGTATGTTCATTGTTAAAACTTTCCGTAAATTCACAGTTGATTTTTAATGATTTTCTTCACCATTCGCTTAAGAGATCTTCGCGCGCGCGCGGTCCTAAGAATTTAAGAGTTTTTTCAACTACATTTATATCAGGCTTTAATAATGCGCTGGACATTTCTCAACCAACTCCAGTAATTTCAGAGATCTAATTGTAGTTGTAGAGATCTAATTGCAGTAGATCAGTAATCAGAGATCTAATTGTAGTAAGAGATTTAAACTAATTGTAGTAATCAGAGATCTAATTGTAGTAGAGTGAGTGAGTGAATGTAAGTTTATTGGCGCAAGAGCCAGATATGGCTATGCTGCGCCAAACAAGATTAAACTGTGGTCTAGACGTGAAGTTGAAAAAAAGATAAGTGATTGACAAGAAGGAGGGTCGAAAACAGAGAAGGATCGCTAGGGTATCCCGGGAGTGCGTCACCCGTGTTTACCAAAGACAGTAAACCCCATGGGAAAGAAAAAGATCACTAAGGTGCCTCGGGGTCATGATGCCCGTACTTACCTGAACTAATTGTAGTAGAAGTTGTTTTCTTTGATAGATACAAGAATAAGTGAAGCTGAAGTTTTATGGCGCACGAATCAGATGTGCCTATGCTGCGCCAAAACAAGATGTAACTGTGATCTGGACGTTGAGAAGAGGAAAGATAGTTAAAAATGACTGACAAGGAGAGTCAAAAATAGAAAAGGATCGCTAGGGTATCCCGGGGAAGGGTCATCCGTGCTAACCAAAGGCAGTACATCCCATGGGAAAGAAAAACATCACTAGGGTGTTCCGGGGTTATGATTCCCGTACCTATCTGAAGAAGGCAAGTCTTTGATAGTTGCGGGCTAATAATTTCACCTTTTTAATGAAAAAGCAACTGTTCTGCGACTGCGTGGAACAAGTTCTATTGGGAAGAAGAATGGGACAATTTACAGAAATGATCAGTTGAACAGCGCTTCATCGCTATCTAAAGGATAAATTAGTAACATGAACATGTAAATTCCTGTATTACCGAGCCCCGCAATTCTTTGCATATTTATTTCACACTGCGATTTTTTTTTGGCCAGGCAGTAATATATATATAGCCAATTGAGAAACATTGCTTTACAACTTACATGTAAATCTGGTAAAAATAAAACAGAGATTAAGGTCACTGAACTCAACTCTATTCAATCAGGATACACAGAACGTGCATTGCCCTGTGGAATCCTAGACGTCTACATCCTGTCTGTTCGTATAATGAACTGTTCTCTAGTATTTTGATTATGCCATACGTTTATATTGGCAAAACTTCGAAGAATATGATGTAAAATTCGTCTTCAAACACTTTTCCCAACTTTAAATACGAAAGTCTGTTGATACTCGGAATATTTATTTTGAATCAAAAATTTAATATTTTCGTAAGTGTAGTGATCATCACTTCTAAAAATAAAATGTAACATTATTTGAACAATTAAAATTACTTAAACAATTATTATTAAAATCTAGATTTTCTACGTATATTTAAAACATTTTTTTTAATTTTCTGGTAACCTTTTTTTAAATATATATAGGAACCTTTTAGCATGTATACAAGTTTATAATACTGATTTACGATATGTAGAATAAGAGAAGTTGAATATAAATCTAATTAGAGAATAACCACATTTTCCTTTTCACACTGCAGTTGATTTTTTTTTTAAATACTGCTTTTTGTGAAATTTTTAAATTCTTTTATCTAATTTTGCATATGAGAGTTACCATAAAGGCATGTTAGCATTTACCTCTAGAAATTAGAGCTTGCTTTTATTTCTATCAAAATACGTTTTGAAGTATATTTTGAAAATATACGAGTAGTTATAACAGTTTAATGTAGCATGGTTAACATGCAAAAAATTACATATTTTCATATTGAATTTGACATTTGTTATTGCGAATTTGATACTAAAGTAAGAAGTTCCATTTAAAATTTTATCAAACTTTTTCTAATCTATGAAATAATACTATTATATCGAAATACCTTATGAAATACACAAAATTCCATCATACAAGTCCGTTATTTCTACGAATCTCGACAGACGTAAACTTACACAGAAAAGTTCCTATGAAAAAAATAAGGCAACAATGCCCAGAATACAAAGTAAACTTGGAACTTCAGAGAACAGCACAATTCCTTTGTTTAAACAGATAATTCTTAAACATATACAAATACGAAGAGAACAGAGAATGTATTTATATTTCTACTTAGCAGAAAAAGAAGATTGAATAGATAATCTTATCAAATATTCATCTGAAAAAAAAAAAAAAAAAAAAAAAAAAAATTTTCCTTAAAACTGTTTAAAAAATAAGGCTTAATGTAAATAATAAAACATGTCTTGGGGCAGCAAAATGATTTCAATGAAAACGGATTAACGACGAAAATTCCGAAGCGGAAATTAAGAAAAACCACCTGCTTGAACTGTCACCTGCTGCGTTCCTCATACGCCGCCATGTTTTCCGAAGTTTCCGGACTCAAACGAGGTACTCACTCAAGGATCAATAATTTTCTCACGCTCTGCACCACGTTAAAATCGTGAACGGGCAACTGTACGACAAGCTGGAGCGAAGCCTCAGGGTGTTCGTAGGAAAATCGATATCATGTATATGCTCTACCTATACTTTAACCAGTAATTTTAAAATGGATGGAGGCGTGAAGAGAGCAAGGGGCGGAATGGTTCCATTAAAGAAACATTACAAAAATTAAACTTGCTAAAACTAGGAACACTATAAGCCGGGACGTTTGTGGACCTTGAATTTTCGATATAAAAATACATTTGTTTTTGAAAGAGTGAACTGCGCGGTTGTTAAAATTAGAATGCAATTTTTGCAGATTAAATGTATTTCAGTTAACAACTTTTTTTTTTTTTTCAATGAACGTCGTAATTCATGGACAGACTTTCATAATGTAGGAGCGATTGACCATACGATTTTGAGTTCAAATAAACTCGGAAAAATAACTGAATTTATAGAAATTGAAGACTATTACAAAAGAAGACCGATGACACGAAAGGGGGGGGGGGTAATGAATTCCACAGTCAGGTAAGAAATTTAAAAGTGTAACAAAAGTTTTAAACAAAAATTTTAAGTCAGCAAAAAGAATTTTTTTCCTGTGTAGCTTTAAACAGATCGTATAACTGAATACCAAATAAAATGAAAAAAGTTGCTTCTTTAAAAAAAATATCAATGTAATAAATTATTTAGTACATGAAAATAATAAACAGAAGTTATGTTTCGTAAAGAAGGAAAAAAAAAAAAAAAAATTAAAAAAATTTTTTAATAAATTAAAAAAATAAAAATAATTTTTTTTTTTTAAATAATTAAAAAAAAAAAAAAAAATTAAAAGATGTTTGGAAGCTCTGTACATATATATAATTACTTTATCTATTTTTCATACCAAGCATCAAAAGAAAGATTTTTCACATAAAATTCCTTTTTTAGGAACAGTATCACATTCTGTGCCAGTTATTTTGATCGAAATTATATACATATACCGATAAAAAAATTTGCAAATTACTTTTTCCTCAATTACAATTTTATAAAAGCACGAAAGTATATTCATTTCTGGGAATTTTAAATACCTAATATTTGAAATTAAAACATCTGAAGAAAATTAGTACTGGTAATAAAAGCTCAGCATTCGATAAAGGTTTTTAAATGATTAATTAAATAAACAATAACACTTAATAATGAATGTAGGGAAAAATCGCTTTTACTTCAAATTTTATCGTATATAAAGTAAATGTCAAAAAGCAAAACTTATAAAATAAACAGAATAATCGACCAAAAATTAAAAGTATTATGAAAAAAGGTTTTCTTTTAGTTAACGTTGGACCAGAATTGTTGGGAATCAAATTATTATTTCTGAAGTACGGCCAGGAGAATATAATCATCTGAACTGACATCTTATTCTCAAACTTTACCATACCGTGACTGCTGTAGCCTAGCAATTACGATCCCGGCCTGCGGTTTTCGTCGAGTTTTGATGTCATTCAAGACTCGCTGTGTATCCGGGGCTGAGGTACGTTAAAACCGCCGAAGCGCAAAGTTCTCCCGTTGGTGTGGGTGTTAGGAGAGAGAGGTGCCAGATCAGATGTCATCCTCGTCACTTGGACCGAGGTCTAAAATTATGATGTCCGACACCAAGAGCCCTCGTGTTGCTTTTTGTACGACGTTCATAAAACCAATCAAATTCCTCATCAGGCCATTTAATGTTTTGAGATCCCGAAAATTTAACATCGACTGCATTTGGTAAAATAGAGCATTGAACCCATAACTTCCCTTCAAGAATTTGTTACTGAGTGTGGCACTACATTAACAAAATGATTTTCTCGGAGTTCAATAGAATTCATAAGATTCTTCGAATAGGCCATTGTACCAAAACTATAAATTTCAAAGCACAGCAATGAATGAGTATAGCTTAAAACAGAAAAGGCCGATTCTATAAAGAGTGTTGAAGACTGATTTTTTTTTAAAAGGAAAGAAGAAAATTTTTTTGATGTTTTTTCGCTCTTTGAGTTTAAATTAAATATTTTGAGAAATAAAGGGAAATATTTGACAGAGTCATGTATTTAAAAAATCAAGCTCTGCACGTTTCCTGAAAACAGTAACATCTTAAACAGCTAGATTACATCCATATCACCCCTACAAATATTGAAAATATATCGCAGGCGATTTTACACATATAGTGGGTACACAACTTCCACAGAAAAGCATATTCATATTTATTTTAAGATGTAATACAAATAAAAATAATCAGTCTTTAAACGGGTTAGTTTGAAAAGACAATTTAATAAACTATTTATTATTATCTCGTTAAAGTATTTAAATTCTATCACAAGACTAAGTTAATTACTTCAAGATTAATAGTTTTCAGATAGTTAACTTAGTCAAATGGTGAAGACGACATGAGTTAACTCTCTCTCAAAGCTTTTATCAAACCTCAAATGACAATTTCCAAGTTTAATTAGACTGAATATGCTATATTTCTAATTAAGAATTTTGATAAACGAGAGTCATTCTAAAATTCGAAATCTAAAGGTTACTAATACATAATGCTATCAGTCAGGTTTGCAAGATTGTCTACAGTTTCTCATTGTATAATGGAGTTATTCTAATGAGATATACACACAAGTATGTGGTCATTATTTAATAAAAGACACATAAAGTAAAAGAAAAGAAGAATTAAAATCTTTATACTCTGAAAATTAAATCATCATGGTACAATTACAACCATTTTATTCATAAAAATGACTATATTGAAGTTTAAAAAAAAAAAACTCGAAAATTATATAAGTTCTTATGAAATTTTTTTTATAAAGTTTAAAATACCTGAAAAAGTCTTAAGCCTGCAAAGTATATTTATATTTAGTCTTTATATTCAATGGCTATAGCAGCAATCCCCAGCATTCTACATGATGAAATTTGGGCAGGGTTCGAGTTCTCAAAACTATGATCTACAGTTTTGCTGACAAAATTCAAAATTTGTTTTATATGAGATGATTCTGACAAAAATAAAGAACACGAATAGCAGTATTTTAAAGGAATATTATTAACTATTCAATTTACTTTGTTTATGCAAAAGCTTGATTATTTCCTTATAAATATTTTTTTCCTTTGGTTTAACTTTTGTGGAGTGCTTCAGAATATCTTCACACTCCTATTAAAACAAATGGTAATGTGGTTTCAATTAAAAAAGGAAACAAATAATTTTAAATGAGTGAGGTAAATTTTTAAGAATTAGAGAAAAACTGACAAAAATACGTATACACAGAAAGATGTGTAGAATTATATCCACTTTTAAAAATTTTACTTTTCTCAAATTAACCTGCATCACAAACATTGAAATGTACTGTCTCATAATTTTGAAAAAAAAGCTCACAACTTCATCAAATGTAGCTTTCTGAAAACAAAACATGAGATATAAAACTTGGTTACATATTTTTTTTTAAAAATAAATATGCAAGAAAAAAATGCAATTTTTCCCAAGAAAAATAGCATATTTTACAATTTTAAAAAGTTATTTTTAACTCACTTAAACGATTTCTTTCAGAAAATACCAAATATTTTAACTATATTTATATCAAGTTTCCAATGATGTGCATTATTATAATTACTTTTTTTGACATTCCAATAAAATAACATGTTAATTCTAACTTAAAAACTTACAAATAATATTTATATCTTGCATAAAATGTCACTATATATCTATATATAAAAGCGGGGGGAAAAGTAAAGAGTGAAAATATCTTGTATAAGTATTTTTGAAACTGGAGATCCCTTTTTCACTATAAAGGTGTTATTAAGAAGACTGAACATTTTTAGAATCCATGTTCTAATATTTGAGATATTATCTATGAAATTAATCAAGCATTCATTTTAAATGATCTAGAATAAATAATTATGGACAAATAGAGTCATGAATTGAATGCATTCAAGTGTAAGGAAGAATATTTGTCAGTGTATAAGTTAATAAATAAAACATAATAAAGATATGTTATGTTTTTATTATACAGTTTTACAAACATACAAAAATGATCATTTACTCAATGTAATAATATTAAAACAAAAAATTAAGAACTTGTATTTTTAGAAATACTGTTAATACTTTTTGCCTAGACAGGCTAGCTGCTAGTTTATTTTGGCAAAGGGTCAACATGTGAAACTAGAATCCACAAACCAAACAAAAAAATCAAAACAAAATCATTTCATATACATTTGACTGAAACATTAAAGCCTAAATATTAAAGCTTTATATAGAGCCAAAGACTTTTACTTTAAAGCATTGCCAATTAATCTATATGAAAAGATCTAAAACAACTAGAATAAGATTACTGAAATAATTGCTATAAATGTTTGCTTCAAAATTAAATTTCATCATATCTTTTCCAATAAGCTAAAATTCAAGTACATATTTAAGACCCTTAGGCAGAAAATAGCACTCTTCTGAATACTGGACGATTAATGGTATTTTCATATGAATAGTCAAAATTTCTTCTATAAAAAGTATTTTTCAAGTAATATATGGGGAGAATTTTACAAATGTAGTTTGGTAAACAAGAATATATCTTTTCTCTGTACAGTCGCCTTTATTACTTCAATCAGAAATTTTATGAGAATTTCCTTTACATTTCAGGAACAATAATTTGAAAATCCCCAAGTTTATGAAACTATTATACTGGTTTTTTCGGCCTCACAAAGTTATTTTAATCTAGCATTAATTTCTTCAAGCGTACAATTACAAATAATTACTGTAGAATCCCAACAATACATATTCCTTTGAGAGCAAGCCATTTCCTATTTTGATTCGAATAACCTCTCCAAACATGAAAGTATGCATATAGCTCCAATTTTTGTTTACAGGTTTCATTTTCATAATGACTTATTTCAATTACTGATATTTTAATAAAATTCTTACTCGTATTAGATACTTTACTTTATGTGTTGAATTGTTTCTTACTTATACATTTTTTTAAGAAATAAAAATAAAGTTTTCAAGAACAAATTAAATTTTAAAATTGATTTCAAATTCTCTTTTAAAATTTCAGACTAGAGCATATTTTCAAGATTTTACAGAAACAGTTCCAAAAATACACCTGGCTTCCAAAAATACCTTCCCCTCTTAAATGTAAATATATATAGATTTCAATTGTAGGGAGACATTTCTGGGATTTTACAGTACATTTTTAAGTAAGTCTTTGCATCATAATATTATAATAACTGAGTCTTTACAACCAATTTCGAATATATGAATGTAAAATAATTCATTCCAATTTTGGGATTAAAAATACCTGCATTAATATATGAACACATATAATATAATATCAATATTTCATTAAAATAGATAAAAACTTTAAAAAAAAAAAAAAAAAAAAGAGGTAAAAGAAAAGAATTTAGAGGTTTATAAAATCATTTTTTTACAATAAAAATATACGTTTACACAAAAAGTAATAATAACAATTCTATTCTAATATTGCACAAAACTGAATTGTGTACTTACAAAACTGTATATGATTACATATAAGTATGAATTTTGTGTTGTAATAAACACACAGAAACTTGCGTATGTACTACAAATGTTTTCTTCATTTAAAAAGAAAAAATATATATATATAGAAAAATATTATAAATACATTATACTACCTTAAGTACTTTTAAAGTTAAACTCAATATTTAAATACCTACATTTCAATATTAATATAAAAAAAACTTTTATTAAATACTTAAAAATAACAAAATAAAGATAATTTTCTTTGAGATAATCAAATGTATTTATCTCAATAAAATTACTACTCATTTTTACTACATAAATAAATTGATATATTTCATAAGAGGTAAACACCTTTAAGAGTTACTTATTATAAAAATTCTCCAATTTGAACCAATAAGAAAATAAATAAGTAAGTTAAATAGAAACATTTTTAACATTCCATTCCATTAAATACAATTTTAAAACTTTCTCTTCTTATGTTTTTTATGCTATATATAGACCACTGAACATTAAATTTATTTATTTATAACTAAAATTTTTACAGATTGTCAAAATGGAGTTTACTCAAGGTAGCCAAAATTTACACTAAATAATAATTGTAAATTTTTCATATGTAACAATACATTTTTGATGCTTCCTATTATAACTAAAACAAAGAGAAAAAAATACTGTTTTAAATAATCTCATAAGATAAATGATTTTATAATAAAAATAATAGTCTTCTCCAGCCACAAACTACTGCTAAAAGTTCCATTTGAGTCAGGATAATAATAATAATAATATTTTTTTTTTTGGCTTTGCAAACAAAAAAAGAATGAATAATATAGCTGCTAAAAAATGAAGTTAGCATTAGAATTTAATAAATCATTTAATGGTGTACTTTTTTACTTAATATATATAAAATTATAAAACATTTAAAATTGCGTGTATAAAACCAAACAAATGCATATCTTATAAATGCTAAGAAAAAACTTTGTCCCATTTTTAAACCACAAAAATGGTAAATATTTTTTAGTTCAAAAAGCATTGTTTACAAATTTGTCATGAGAAATAACTAATGGATTAAAATGCTTAGAAAGGAGAAACAGCGAATATGAAGAGATGAAATTCATGCTGTCCATTATAAATATATATACAGCTAAAATAATCCTTTTTTCTTTTCTTTCTTCTTTTCTTTTGTATCTTGGCTGAAAAGTAGAACATTGCAATATAATAAATGACTAGACACAAATTTTAATTAAAAAAAAAAAAACCTCAAAGAAACTCTACTTACTCTTTCATATTTACATCTACAGATGCTCTGCGCACAACGTCTTCATCATTATTTAGGGCTTCAAAATTAGCCTTTTCAACATCAAAGGCCTTTCTTTTTTCTTCCAATTCCTTCCTTTGAGCATCTAAGCTCTTTTTCATCTGCTCATTCCGCCTTTCCAACTAAATAGGAAAAATTTAACTTATAATTGAGAGTTCCTCAAGTAATACGATTCTAAAAATTATGTTTCAACCAGTTTTTTGATCTCTCAATTTTGATCCGTTTTTGATTTTTATTGCTTCTCCAAGTGACTACTTCATCTAATAACACCAATCTTATATATGTTTGAAAAATTAGACTATTAATGTCTTCTATTATTTTCTATAAAACATTTCATATTCAATGCTATGTTTTGTCACATGATCAAGAGTCAACTCTCTCTGACCTCTAGTGAACCTATTAACACCTATGAAATAAGCTTGATTAGTTGCAGTATATATTATTATTGTTTGCTATTATACTAATAAAGTGTCATGAAAGTTTTTGAGAAAAAAATTAGACAAAACTTTTTCAAGTCAATAAATGAACAAATTGCAGGATTAACTAAATATAAATTAGGTAAAGAATTGGTTAAATAATTTTTTCACTTTAGTATTTAGATATAATATTATTTTTTATTGTTAACTTTAATACTCTGATTTCTTTATTTCTGCTTTAATTATGGATTTTTTTTATTAACACATATAAAAAATATCGTAAAAAAAAATCTAAACTCTGTACAGTTTATACAAAGGATAAAATGTAATTTGAGAGAAACCCTTGAAATAGAATTCACTTAATGAAATTGTTAGTTAGATATATTTATTCAAAGATTTTTCCTCCTCTTCAAGCTCTATAGATATTATAATTACAAATAATTAAATTTTGTTGCCGTATAAACAAATATATATATCCTTATTTTAATATTACCTAACTCACTTTAATGTTTTATACTTAATAATTTAGAAGGAATCAAATCTTGAGCAAGTCTCAAGAGCACATCTCGAAGATATTAATAACATACTTAAAAAAAAACCCGATTTCAAGTGCCCTTTTTTACACATAAATAACAGTTTCCTTTAGATTTAAGCAGAATATTGCTTTTCTTTATATCAAAATTTTTCCTTTTCAGTGATTTAAATATAAGAAGGTACATCAAATAGACTGAAACATTTTCAAAAGAGAAACAATATGCTTAGTTAAAATGCCATACTAAATAATATGCTTACATCTGCTTCAGAATCTGCAAGTTTTTGGAACTTTTCTTTAACTTTCTGTTCAAAAAGCTGTTCCCTTTCTAGTTCCATTTTTTTCATTTTTTGTTCATGCTCTTTTTTCTCTTCTTCCATCTGAGCTAAAGGATTCCTGAATGAAATACATGTGAAAAATAAGAATAACTACATGCAGTGGACGAATGATTAAACAACATCTCAATTTAAGTACATAAAATTTTTGTTTAAAATAAAACAGAAAATAATATTGAAATTCAACTATGATTTAACTGAAATACAACACTCCACAGAACACTAAATTGCTTTAGTCTAAGTACAAAGGCAATTTTTTTCAAATTTCAAATATTTTTAATAAACATAAATCAAAATATGGAAAAAATTTTACAAGACATTTGAGTCATGAAATTTTTTAACTGATCTTAATGTTAGTAGATAGATTAAAAATTTTAACTAAATTTGTTACTTTTATAATTTTTAATCATACATAAATTTTTTAAACCTATTACTATACAATCACAATCACATTAAAATATTATAAAAAAGTAAATAAGAAACAATAATTTTTTTGATGCATGTTATTAAAACATTAATGCAGTAATATCAATTCATTAAATTATACCCACATTTTTTAACAACTAAAAACAGATTAGACTGCAAAACCTTTAGAAAAATAAAGTTAATAAACTTTTTATTTTAATGTGAAAGAAACATAACTCCAAATAAATTTTAAAAATATTAATCATAGTTGATATTTACAAATAATTATGCATACCAAATGCATATAAAAAAAATTTAAAGAATAAAAAAAAAGTCCACATATTAAAAAAATTCTTCATTTAATTACTTTTAGTTATATAGTTTTCCAAAATTTAAATTTTATTAGTACATTTTAAATCACAAGCAGTTATGCACAAGTGAAACCTTCTACTATCATACTTTTGGAAGACATTTGTATATTTTATTGAAAAATAATTTTTAAGTATATGAGTGTTAAAATTAAAAAATAATCAAATAAGAATGAATACAGACTGATCACATGAAATGCAATTATTTGAAAATCTTAAATAAAATATATACACAAAAACAAAACAAAACACACACACACACACACACATATATATATATATATAAAGATTATAATAAATATTCATTATTAACAAAATAATGAAATTTCTTAGTTTGAATTTAACTATCAAGAATTTGTAAAGATATGCAAAATTCCATTTCAGAAAATATATTTTCCAATGTGTACAGTTATGCAAGTTTTTTCTAATTATTCACATTTTTTTAAAATGTGAATAATTAGAAAATTAATTATTTTTTTTAAAATGTGAAGCTTCTCTATTTTGAAAACTAACAAAATCAAAACTATAATTAAAGATAATTTATAAACCTGAATGCTACACTATACCAATGAATCAGTATAAATATGATTGAAATAATGACTTACCAAAATACCATATAGGTATTTAAAATCCTTTGTGGGCAAAAACTAATAAAACATTTCATGAGTATACAAAAATGCAAGGAAAATATTATAAGAAAAATATAACATGAGTTATTACAAAATATTTTATAAAAGCACATAATCAATAAATTACTATGGTACTAATACATTTCAAAATTGATTTTAATCCTATCTTACTAATTTACAGTACATAAAGAAAACCTGACAGTTATTTCAAAAGTAATTAAGAGAGAGATTTAAGTAATTAAAAATTTTAATTGATAATAAATCTGAACGTTTATCAACTAATCCTCTAAAATACCAATCCTTAGTTAAAGTTGCTGAATAATATAGTTTTTTGATAATAAATTTAACAATTTTAAACTATAATAAAAGCTTTTGCATTAATATTAAAACTCTGCAAATATGTATACTTACTTATTTGATATTCTAACAGGTTTACCATCATTAGTAAAAGCTGCTAATTTTTTACACCTATAATTTTCA
This sequence comes from Nephila pilipes, assembly GCA_019974015.1. Classification (NCBI taxonomy): domain Eukaryota; kingdom Metazoa; phylum Arthropoda; class Arachnida; order Araneae; family Nephilidae; genus Nephila; species Nephila pilipes. The sequence goes on along the minus strand of BMAW01035044.1, from coordinate 252,310 downwards.
TAGTGAACATTGTTTGTAACATCTTTTAAATCTTGCATGTGCGTTCTGAAAATAGAAAGAAACAAAACATATGATAGCTGGTACTGAATTTTAAAAAAATAAAATTCATGCTGTAATATAATGAGAGTAGGATATGTAGATAATTTTCATGAATGAACACTTCTAATAAGTCATTGTATAAGACATTTATTCATTTATTAGTATTTGTTTGAATTTCATTATTCTTAGACACAAATCACCAACATCAGTGCAAGTATTTAAAAAGATCAGCACTGAACAGTACAAGCGCTAAAATATTACTATGCATACAGAATAGATTAGTTTGATGAACCTGACTCTATGAATGCTGAAGTTGAATGTATCTCACAATTTTTATCTGAATTAAATCAAAGGACCTAATTGATTTTAACAGTTAAAACTTCTGCCTTATTTGATAATATCTTTAGTAAAACTAATAATTATCAAAAATTAATCGGCATCATGAGTCTAGTTTACTTTTCAGGTTCATAAAAAAATATAAGAAGGAATGAGGAGCTCCAAGTAACAAATACAGGCAAAAGGCCCAAGAATACATTATGAGAGAAGTTCAGGCAAGAACCTTTACCAGTGAAATAAACAGCCTGTTAAAATATGGTAATATAACCTCTAATTCGAAAGGTAAAAAGTCTTTCTCCCTTTCTTACTTCATAAGGAATCCTAAGTATAGGAAGTAGATTTAAGAAATTCAATCCTGTCTTTCAAAAATAAGCATCTAATACTTTGTTTGCAAAACATGTCACATACATGATAATTCAATATTATTATAAGATACTTTTTCACTTTGGACCTCAAGCCTATATCATGCCAGGGAAAAGTTTTGGAAAATTGAATGGATGATATAAGCAAGATTGTGGATAGCTGAGTAACTTTCTTTAAGGAGAATCTTAAATCATACAATCAAAAAATGGGGAACTTACTTCAGAAATAAATCCAAACTTTGTATTCAACTTAGTTATCATAGATTTTGTTGGATCTCTCTACATCAAATCTAAATTACATTAGGGGGATCTACCCACAAATATATATATGTCTGTATAAATTATCTGTTTGTCTTAGTTTAGTTTTTATTAACGTTGCACTAGTAGCAACACGAGGGCTATTGGTGACGGACCTCATAATTTTGAACCACAGTCAAGAGACGAGGACACCTGAGCTGGCACCCCCTCTCCTAACTTCCACACTACACCAATGGGAGGACTTTGGACCCTGACAGGTTTAACGTGCATTAGTCCCGGCTACACAGTGGGTCTTTAGCGGCCATGGATCGAACCCGCAACTGAACGAAAACAGCCAGCCCCGAATCCGAAGCCATGATGACCATAAGGCTACCGCATGGTCTATCTGTTTATTTACCAAGACTATTTATCTGGAGTTTGTAACCAATCTCTTTTCCAAAGCTCTCATATCTTTAAAATGATTTATGACTAAAAAAAAAAGGAAAATGTACCAAAATCCTCATGGATATAATGCCACAAATCTTCTTGGAGTAAAAAATGAAATCAATCAATTTTTTTTTAAAACTGATGGAGCAACAAGACTTAGAATTAAAAAATTTCTTACCAGATGAAAAGATAACGTGGAGTCACATTACCCCCAAGGCCTTTCATAATTGTGGTATCTGGGAAGTAGGTGTTAAATGTTTTAAATTTTATTTAAAAAAAGTTGCAAGTAATACCTATCTTACCTATGAAGAATCAAATTTCTAACCTTTTTAACTTAAATAGAAGGACTGCTTAGTTTTAGACCATTCATCCTACTTTCTCCTGAAGCAGATGATTTAGAAATTTTAACTTCTGATAATTTTTTAATAGGATACCCCATAACTACCTTATCAGAACCTTTATTGGTAGGATTAAATAAAAATTGTTTTAATATGTGGCAACTGTCAACTAAAATAATGCACAGTCTATTTGGAAAAACATTGAAGTAAAACTTCTTGAATAATTTGTAACAACATAATAAATCAATACTCAAAAATGACATTGAAATTGGTGACATGGTCCTGATTAAGATGGATAATGTTCCTGACACTAATTGGCCTATTGATCATATCGTTAAACTTTATCTTGGAAAAGACAACTTAATACGAAAAGTTGATATTAAAACGAACACGAGAATATTTAAAAGATCTGTTTTCTAGATTGTTCATTTTGAAATATGAATACTTCAATGCCAGCCAAGATATTCTTGTTCTGGTATTCTCTTGTAAGGCTAGGCGATTCATCACCCTTTTCTCTCCTTTTGGAGGGGATTTTAACGAGCATCACCCCAACAGGAAATCTTGGGATCAAAGGTCTTGGTTGCAGCAAGGAAAACTTTTTTTTTTCCTTATTTATTCTGATTTGAGTCTCTTTTGTGAACAGACACATATGTGTTGGAGAACTCCCTCTTTATTACAAGAATATTTATAACAATATGTTACTACTATACATTTTATTTAAATATTGCCCTAATCGAATGCTTTTATTGGAAATAAAAGTTTTTTTAAAGCCCCTTCTTAATTATCCAACTCAGCTCCATTAAACATATTATAACAAATATATATGCTGCATCACAATTAAGAAAATTAATGGACATAAGATCTAGACATAGAAGTATGTTTAGATCTTATGAAGAAAAACAGATTACCAAGTTTGTTTTAAAAGACAGATAGTATAGAAGTGTTGAAGAGAAAGGAAAGAAGAAAATTCTTTATATCATTTCCATAGAGAATGAGGAAAAGTATACTTGCAAATTGCCTTGATTTAATGGAACATTTTTTTCCTGTTGACTAAACAACCAACAAAATTGCAGAATTGTATTGATTTCCATTTTTGAAATGCTTTTTGTGGAAACTTGTAACTATGTCCTTTGAATGTTTAATTAATAAGGTTCCAGGAAGTAAACAGCGACAACATATGTGTGTAATTAAGTTAAGAAGGTGAGTATTAACTCTTATTCAAATGGTTTTTTTTTTTATGATCGCTTGTGAAGAGTTCAATAAAGAAATTATGTTCTCCTGGAAATAAATGGATTTTACCAAATTCACTACACTTATTCTAGTTACAAACATTTCATCTCAGCATATATTTGAGGTCCTGAAAAATATCATTAATGAATCTGGATAACTTAACAAGATAGTTAATGACAGAGGTTCATGTAATCATTTTGAATGGTATTGCTAAGAAAAAGGAGCTTGCAGTTCACAAAACACCCTAAAGGAAATGGTATTAATGGAGTGACACACCAGGACCATCTTATCTAAAATGATTCAAGAATTTGAACTATTTAAGCTAAGACGAAAGAACAACCTCAACAAAAATGAAAGACCAGCTTAAAAAATGCTATGAATTGAGAATAAGACACAGAAAGAAATCTGAAAAATGCTGTCAATAAAACTGCAGACAAAACTCCTTTGAAAATTTTACATGTTTGTATAACTACATTTCCTGGTGGTATTTGAAAAGTTGCAGTAGACACAAAATCATGAAATGACTAAGAGAAGTTCCATTGAAAGAAATCTATGGAAGAGGAAAGATGACCATGACAAAAGGATTGAGTGGTGGTGGAATTTCATTGTGCAAGAGCCAGGTGTAATCATGCTGTGCCAAACAAGTTGTAAATGGGATTTAGATGTTTGAAAGAGGGAAAAAAGTTAAAAATGATTGACGAGAAGGAGAGTTGAAAATAGAGAAGAATCGCTAGGGTATATTGGAGCACATCACCTATGTTTACCAAAGACAGTAAACCCTAGAAGAAATAAAAAGATCACCAGAGTACCTCAAGGTCATGATGCCTATACCCACCAAAAAAAGGCAAGATTTTTAGGGCATCATGACAAGAGGAGGTACCAAACTTTGATATTTAAAGCAATAGCAAAAGCAGTAGTAAGAAGTTCAATGAAAACAATATCAGAATCCTAGGAACCTTTAATAATTACAAAGTTGCTTTCTGATGATACCTACAGAGCAACCCAATTATATTTACAACAGAAGAAAATATTTTATATTATTATAGCTTATGTTCTGACAAAATAATGAGAACTATGGAGTTCAGATATGAAGAGTAAGAAGGACTTTTAAAATTCTATATATGCTTATATATGTAAATGTACACCACCTTTTATTTTACACAGCAGATACATTACAGAAAAAATTCTGTTAAAAAAAGGTACAATTTATATATTATAAATGGTTCCATGGTATTCAAAAATCATTTAATATGAAATAAAAAGAATTATTTTTTATACAGCTTTTCGAATTAAATTAAAATTTGAAAAACTGTGTAAAAAGTGATAAAAACTCAATATTCGCATTTACATTTATTTTTTAACATTGATATCAAATTCATACAAACTTCAATTAATAACTAAAATAAAATTAGAAACTCATGAATATTGCCTCAAAGAACATTAAAAATACTAAAACGTTAGTTATTTACTGCTACTTGTGATAACAAACATGCTTTTTGGCAAGATGGATCAAAGGAAACTGCTTTCCTTCAAGTTTAGTTTTCTGTACAGTTTTATTTTTCCTGTGATCAATCAGAGTGCAGTTAGAGCAAAGTCTTAAGAAGGATGTAAAATAGTTGAAAAACTACCTTTTCCAAATAGATGGCACTAATTGCTATTCGCTTTCGCCATAGGCAATAAAATAACCATTTGTTACTAAAGCAATGAGATGTGGTCTAAAGAAAATAAATTCAACAAGTAGGAGAAAATATTTGAAGTTCTGATCCCTACCAAAATCATCTAACTGATTATTCAAACTGGCTTTCTTCATACCTGGAGCAAAGTGGTGTCCTTTTAACTTGAATAGTTTTTTCAATGATTTCTGTTTAACTTCAACAAAAGCAAATATTTTTATAGTTGTTTTTTGGGGGGAGGGGGGGAGGGAATCAATTATTTTCTTATTATTAAATTAAAAAAGATTCTGACTGATTCAATTTTTATTATAATCACTTATTTTAGAATTTTAAATCCCAATATTCAAAACCGAATTCTTATTTAAAAAAAAAGTCATTTTTTTTTATCCTCAAATTTTTATTGCTATTAACTACTAAATATTTTTAAGATTTCCTTTGCATTACTTATTCATTGTAAATATCTAAATGTGTTTGCTTTATATTCCAAATAGTAAAACATGTACATTTTATTTATTTTAGTTGAAGTTAATTTACAAAAATTATTGATCATTTTGCATTTAATGTAATTTTAAGAATTTTTTGACTATAAGGACATCATTTTTTTAGGAAGTAAGGTAATTATTAGACAGATAATATGTAGAAAAACATTTTGCAGTTCGTAAAAAATCAAGTTGCTTATGTTATTACAAATAATTTGTGCAATATTTTTTATTTAATGTTCGGAAGTTCATAATGTACGATTGAACTGAATAATTTTGGATATCTATTACTGCATATAGTAGTAGTACAAACCATAATTTATTTCATTTAATAAAATGTAAAAACTTTATAAATTCAGTTTTCCCCTTTATTCTTCTTATGATTGCATATTATTTTACATATTACCTTTAATGAGAAATACAAAAACCATTTTACCATTTAATAATTTGATGTTGAAATCTGTAAAATGTTACCTATATGGTTTACTCATGCTTTAACATCAATTAAAACATGTATGTTGTATTAACCAGTAGAAGAAATAAGTGCACTAACATGTCAAATTAAACTTCTCTGATTTGGAGAGATTTTAATGCATGTATAATTTATATGAATATTGTAAACTTAGTTTTTTATTAAATATATCTAATAAAAATATTAGTTATGTGAAATGCTACATTGAAAATAATTACCTCATTTTGGGCTTATATTGTACAGAATATTCTTTACTTTTTAAAATAATATAATCAATAATATAATGGATTTATAAGAATAATTTCATTTTACTAGAAATGTTGTAAAAGTTTTTTTTTCAAAAAATATTTATTTCATATTTGTTTACATAGCAATTTTAACCAATTTATACTTTTATATTTTAACATATAGCTTTCTAGAATTATTTTTTGATATTTGTACATATCTTTAAAAAAAACTTCCAATGCAGAAAATATAATCAAGAATGGAATCCACATATATCTTCTAATCAGTAACATTAAACAATTAATACACATAAACTACTACTTAGTTCTTTATCAGGCATTCAAAACCGAAGAATCCAACTACCTTACTGTAAATTGAAAATGCTGATACAAAGGTACAATTGCAAATCTCATGAGAGCCATAATCCCCTAAAAAAATTAATTTCGCCTTTCTTATGAAGAGGATTGCTAGCTACCACTCCCTAGCAATAAAAAAAGTGAAAGCAATATTGTCCCTGTATGTTTTTTTATCATTACTTTGATTCCCTTATTTGGGACCTCTGATTTAAGTTTCACACTATTATATGAAATTTAAGTATCACAGTTGTAGTTTAGTTTTATATTAACGTCGCACTGGAAGCAACACGAGGGCTATTGGTGACGGACTTCGTAATTTTGAACCACGGTCAAGTGACGAGGACGACACCTGAGCTGGCACCCCCCTCTCCTAACATCCACACCACGTCAACGGGAGGACTTTGGGCCCTGAACAGATTTAACGTGCATCAGCCCCGGCTACACGGCGGGTCTTTGGCAGCCAAGGATCAAACCCGCAACTGAGCGAAAACCGCCGGCCGCGAGTCCACGATCTTGACCACTAGGCTACCGCGGCCCGTATCACAGTTGTAATTCACAATGGTGGTCAAAGCCATAAAAAATAAGGGAATCAGCTAAAAAATGGACCAATTTTATCTTACACTGACAATTGGCAATATTGAAATTTTGAAAATAGTATCATTAGTTAATTAAACAAGAAACAGAATGTGATTAAAAAATGAATGATCAAAGTACTTTTACAAAAGTGCTCTAATGGTTATTTTCAGAAAAAGAAAAAAAAAAAGAAAAAAAGAGCAACATTTTAAGATCAAAATCAACTGATAATATTCTTGATAGATGTACTACAATGGTAATTTCAGATATAATTTGCATCTGAAACACGAGCAGAAATAAATACATTATTACAAACTTAAGACATTTCTATTCTTTATTCCTTTACACCAGTGTCTAAGTAAATACTCATATGTTATGAATTCTTTTTATGGATCAGGGTAATTCCAAGATTCTTAGGAAGTTTTTATTCAGAACTAGGAAAAATGTTTTGATAATTTTATCTGTAATTCCTTTTTAATGGGATAAAAAAAAACAATAAAAGTAACAGGAAGCTATCAGGAATTAAAAGAGCAGTTACATATTAAAGAATGTATACACATTTAAACTGCATCCAAACAGACTAGTCTTGCAGTTTAAATTAATATCCTCTATTTTGAAAAATGAAAATATTCACAAAATTACCCAGATTTAAGAATATGTACAATGAATTTTTATATAGATATACTTTTTACACATATACTTTTATGTTTAATATTTTTCTTGTCTTTGATTAATGATTTTGCTAAGTGAATATAATTTTATAAATATTAATATTGATGCCACTGAAGAACTGCTGTAACTTAAGATTTTAGTGATTTTTATAACCTAAATTTTAAATACTTTTTAATAAATAAAAACAATTGAATGAAAGCATTTCTGAAAAATTATGAGCATATGAAACCTATTTAGATCAATAAAACCACAAACTGTTATCCAGAACTAAAATGCCATGCATTTCATTTTTCTGAGATATCTACAATTCTTGAAGAAATTTCAAATTTGAGCTTTAGAAAGCACAGTCTTTAATTTCTTTTGATTTTTTAAATTGCTGTGATTTAAAATGATAAATGTAATAAGGATGATTTTTAGGTCTTAGGGTGAATGTGAGGTTTCAAAGACTAATACTTAAAATACTGAATTATTCAGATAAGAGTCTCAAAGTGTAATCATATTATGGTTATGAAGAATAACAACAGAATCGAATATCATGGTATTGGTCATATAATATTAATCTGAGTTGCTGCAGTTATTCAGATTAACGAATACTACCTGTTTTATACAAGCTAAAGGTAAATTTATGTTTATGAAAAAGGCAACAAAATATCGTTCTTGCAATAAAATATTGTTATCATTAAAATAGGATATTTGAAATGTATATTTAGACATGTTTCATTTTTATTTTGCCTTCAACTCTTTAATACAACTCAAAAAATGAAGATTGATACATATGATGATGCCATTTGTATGTAAAATATGAACTATTTTTAACAATTTTACACTTACTATTTATTTTATAATAGCAAGGAAATTTTTAAGCCTGCACATTGTGATTTCCTTGAGTTAGGAAAAAAAACTTAAGTGAAAGTATTTAGGTTAGCTTGAACATAATTAAATTTTAATATATTAAAGAAGTTGCTAAAAAATATTGTAAATAATAAAACTATATGTTATATAAAGAATGAAAAATTATTTATAATTGTTAGATTGTAGAATCAATATTTTAGAGAGGATTTGAAATGCTTTTATTTCATTAAATGAAATGATAATAGATATACAATGAGAATTAAAATGCTCTAAAGCAACATCAGAACATAAATTAGAAGGTAAATTAACTAATTAAAAGAAGTACAGAATACTAAAAAAAAAAAACCAAAAATTCAAAATAGCTAATATAACAAAGAAATATCTACACATGTATGAACATAACCATCAAACATGAATAGTTTGAATTTGATATTTCAATAATTTATTCCCCATTCAATACCTACATATACACATATATACAAGCAAGGGTTTTATTGGCATAATTTTTTTTTTCAAAGAAAAGTGGTTGTAACAAAAACTAGATATAATAAAAGTTGAATATGATAAAGGAGTAGTATTTATAATTACATGTGAAATAGAATTCAAAAGATAATTCCACCGTTACAATTCACAAGAAGAGTTTCACATGCAATTTGATGGAGATGGAAGGAAAGAAAACTCATACAGAGAAAATTAGCTCAGAAATTAACCAATTATTTAATGTATTCAAATAAACAAGGAACTCAAATGAAATTTTTTTATCATGAGGAAAAAAAGTTTATTATATTATAAACTTAACAAAAAAAGCATAGTTTTATTTAAATATTGTTTATAAAAGTGAAATCTTATATCTAAACACACATAAATGCAATGTTGAAGGAGTAATAAATACTAATAATGTGACTCACCTAATCAACATATTCCTTAATGCAATAAAATCACAATGCTCCATATTTTCCACTAGAAAATTAATAGAAAGGATGACATTTTAGTAAAACAAAACTAATCTATACAGTTAATATGCTAAATAAAATCAGATTCTAATACTGAAATATTTTCACACTAATGCAAAATCCTATTGACCAAGAAAGTTGGTGATAATTCTAGTCAACCATCAAAATTGGCCCAATTTCCTATTCACTATAAAATTTCTGCAATTTCCCAATGATTGTGCTAAAACTCTCTAATTCAATTCAAGATAGCAATGAATGAATTCTCTTCATTGTGAACCTAATGCCACATGAATTTATCTAAATATGAATAATTAGTGGTGAGTGGTTCTTTCGACATTTTTTATTGCACCATTTGGCCGAGTCTCACAATCTCAGCTTTTTATGTATGCATACCAGTCATCAGATCCCCAAAGTTATAATGATTAATGGTAGTTAACTTTGAAATGTTTGAATTTTGCAACTCTTAATTTCTTCAATTTTATCAGCTTTCCATGAGTCAGTATAAATAGTGGACCCTTCTTCAATATTTTAATTGCTTAGAAAAATAGTATATTGCTGTATCATAAGAAATTACATCAATGAAACACTTGTTTTATTTGAAAATTCAACCAAACATCATTGTTTAGAGAATATTCTTGGTTCTTAAGTTTTTTTTTTTATTTTGTAAATAGACATTGATTAACCTCTAGAATGTGGCTATGCCTTCTGATTTTTTTTCTTTGGCTTTCATAAAAGACTATGCCCATATATATGTATATAAATATATATACATACATATATATATTGCTTAACAAGGCTACATAATGATACATGGCAAACTGCAAAATAGGAAAAATGATGTTTGATTATACACTGTCCATTACTGGCAGAAAACCATACTGTTTAGTGACATTTTTCTTTATGGCAAAATATCGCATCACTGTTAGCAACATCTTTCAGGTTTCACAAAAATGGTCTACGAGATTTTACACAAGTATTAAAATTTTTATTAACTTACATACAATACAGATATCGATATTTAATTATAACTGCTCTGATAAAATAGAAAAATGTGCTCAAGATAAATTCAATAACAATTGCATCTTTACCTTTTTGTATATATGTGTGCATAGACTATTTCAACTTAAATAACTACATGTGGATTATTGATAAAGGACTTTGCAACTTTTAACTACTGTTACATGATAAGAATGAACCCAAACCAACAATCACTCTCATAATCATATCACATAATGAGCAAATTTTGAAACAGGGGGGAAACCATACTCTTAATTATGACTTAATTCAAATATTACTGGTTATGAAAGATTGAAGAAAATTTATAACATTACAGTATCTTTTTTAACCAGTTAACAACAATTACATGCACACACACAAATACACGCAAGACCATAAATTAAGGATAATTCAGAATCACATGGAAATCAAACTAAAAAGTAAAAAATTTCACCTGTAGAATTATCACATACATCTTCAAAAATAATTTGCAAATTACAGGAAGCCATCAGATGATGCTGATAGTACATCACAATGATGAGAGTGTAAGAGAGGTGGTTTATTAGGAATAGTAGCAAAGAAGTAAAATTGTTCTCAAGCATTCTGTTAGTTGCTCAGTGCCACAACCAAATAGTTAAACAACAAAGGATGCATGTGGATGATTTTTTACATGGTAGAATTATCGGCAGCCTGGAATGTGGACACATTCACATGGAAGTGTCCGAGGAATGCCCAAAGTATCATCTCTAGGCTTTGGCAATGATTCCAAAGTGATGGAAATAGCAGTAGATGTTACAGTTCAGGTTGCCCTCGAGTTACAATGCTGAATGACAATTGGTATTTGGCAGTAACTGCAAAAAGAAGCATCAGAGCACCTCATATCTTTCTCGTCAGCTATCTTCAGCCATGGATACAAAAGTTTCAAAGCAAAATGTGAACAGATGTTTAGGACACATTTAGGTTTATAAGCTTGCTGGCCTATCAGATGTGTTCCGCTCACAGCAACTCACTGTTGCCAGTGGTTAGCCTGGAGTAGAGAACATGCAATGTAGACATAGTCACAATGGGCTTGTGTAATGTCTTCTGACAAGTCAAGGTTTAGCTTGCAGTCTGATTTATGTGAGACATTCATATGAAGAATGCCAAGTACTAGCTACCACAAATCATTGAATAAGACTGTAAAGGTGGAGAAGGATTACTTGTTTGGGGTGGAATTATACTGGGTCCCAGATCAGATCTACATGTTCAAATCAGAACCCTACCAGGCCAAATTTATCGGGACATCATTCTAGAACAATTACATTTGTTTGGAGTGCCATGGGTACAAAATTTGTGTTTATGAATGACAGTGCACATCCTCACAATGGAAACATTGCAAACGAATGTCTTCAACCTGAGGTTATCATCTGTACAGGGCATGCTTGGCCGATGAGGCAGCTAGTCAACCATCTCCTATATTTGTACTGGGAACTTCGGAGAGCATTGCTTGCCGAGTGGATTAATCTTCAAGATCAGCTCGATAATTTGATACTCAGCATGCCTAGGTGTTGTACAGACTGTATTTCATTGTCTGGATGACATATGAGGTATTAACTGTGATACCAACCATGTAATGGTAAGTTTTTGTACGGGAGATATTTTTTGTAATTGCTCCAGGGAGCAAAAACCGTAGTTTTTATGAATGGTATCATACACACACCATCTTTTTTGTTCCATACCTTTTGTTTAAAAAATAGACTTAATGAATAAGTCATGTTTGTTTTGTTTTTGAACCTTTGTTTGCCAGAGCTGGCATTATCCTTAATTTATGGACATGAGAGTTTATTTGTTTCTTTAACAGAACTTAAGTGTTATACCATAGTATTTAACAACATCTCAAAGAGTTTGAAAATTTTAAGAAAATGAAACTTCATTATATTTAGTTAAAATTCTTCCTCTTTTTACATAATTAAATTACATGATAAATTATTCATAACAAAGGTAGCTCATGAGATTAATATCTAAATATTACCTTCAGCTATACCCCATGGATATTTTCTACCTCTAAGGCGCTTTCCATTTATTTCAATTACAGTATTACTTCCAACTACAGCAAATGGAACACGGTCCTTAAGAAAAAATCAAATTATGATAATATACACTAGATGTAAATCAGTATAAAATTTAATTACTGTTGAAAGAAGGTTTTTCATTTGAAAGGTCAAAATAATGTTATAGTACTCACTTTTAATCTCTTCAGCATTTTATTTTCTTCTTCATCATCACCACTATCAGGAAAATCATACACCTTTATTTTATTTCTAGCTATTTCACTCAAAATCTGCAAAAGTAAATAAATGTAACATTATTTTAATTTATAAAATAAGTTATATTTAAGAACACAACAAAATGAAATATTAAACCATATTTTATTGTGTGTGTAATTGAAATTTCATATATCTAATGGACAAATCATCACAAATTTCAATTCATAAAATATATATTATCTTTTAATAGTTTCAAGTTTTTATTTAATTAAAAACATAATTCAGACAAAATATAAAGCCAGTTTGAAATGTTCTACTGAACAATATTTATTGTATACTGATTTAATTATAAGGCATAATGTTAATTCTATGGAGTTTTCTGCAACCATTCTCTCATTTAGATATTTTTTTTTAATTGCATAAAGTTAGTGCATTTTAAAGAGCATAAGAAAGGAAGGTTTCTCTGGGGTTATTTTTTCCTCCTGATTTTTGAAAGTATTTTTATATATTTAATTTAAGATTGGAAAACACACACAGTTGGCACAGAAATTTATCATGAAAGTACTTTCAATAATTGGAAAATAAAAGCAACTTGAAATAAATTCTTCTTCTTCTTTTTTAATTCCCTTTGAAAATGCACATTAAAATTTTTTTTAAAATTAATTTCGATGCTTGTAATTTAAATAGTTATCAATGTAAACTAGGAAAGTTTGGATAAAAATAACATGCTACATCTCACTGCAGAAATAATATATGTTACATTCTATGCCCTTCATTAAAAAGTAGGTGATAAACAACCTGTTTAAGAATTTGGATCGGAGGAAGGGTGGATATTATTGAATTTGCAGTTCTTCTGAGGATATCTTTTAAAACTTTATTTTAAATGATATAAATTCCTTTTAAAGTTTTTCTACATTATAGTTTAGATATCTCTGTGAATTTACAATGTTTGAAAAATTCTTCAAATACAATTTTAAAAAAAATGTTTCATTAATTACTAAAATGAACAATAGATATTTTTAGATTCCTGGTGAACATATTAGTGGAGAAATTGTGAATCAATTGACACATCTCTTATGTATATCTTCAGAATTAAAATTAATAAGTCCCCCCCCCTAACATTTAGGTATTTGCACATTGGCTATAATAAAACTTGTTTATTATTTCAGTTAACGTATTAATGACAATTACATCTCTCATAATTTTGTTACTTAAATGTGTTTGTTTTGCACGAGCATTTATAACTATTAACATACATCACATGCTTATTTTATTTTAAAAACCAAAAATAAAATTTTAATGTTAACACTTATTAAAGAGATTATTCACAACAAATATCAGCAATATTTAAGCAAAAATATTTAGAGAACAGATTTTAGAAGATTCTTTTTTATAAATTCAAGTTTGGTTTCATTACTTTTAAAATTTTGATGCAGATTAAGATTATAGGAATTATATAAGAATATTGTTTTCAGAAAAAGTTTTAAAATTAGTTACCAAATTTGATTTCTGCATTTTTCTATTTCGTAGAATAAAATTATTAGAAAACATATCAAGTATTCAAGCTTAGATTTTTGCATTAAAGTAAGAAACTTAACGAACTTTTGGTGATGGACACTGAAATTCTGAACTAAGGTTAGATAAAGGGAAACTATATGCACTTTATAATTCTCATGACCATTTCTGGTTGGAGTTTGGACTCAAACATATAATACTAAATTTTTTTAATATGATTGGTAAAAAATATATATTATTTGAAATCAGAATTCTGATATATATTTCCTGAACCAGACCTATTACAAATCTATTATTATTTACCAAAGTTTCATTTTCAAAGTGCTTTTTGACCCGGAGTATATAAAGAATTCAGCAAAAAAATTATTGGAATATCAACTTAATTTAATAAAACTCATGCAACATACTATGTTAAAATAATAATAATGAAAATAAAAAAAAATTCGGAACAAAAAAAAATATAATAAACTGGTCTGAATATAATGTTTTGTTTTAAAATATTTCAGGAAAAAGAATAATTTAAATTAAGTATCACTATTCATGCATTTATACAGTATTTATTCAGCTTTATTTATTATCTCAACTTTAATTTAATTTCAAAGCTATTGCACTGTAACATTATCTTCTTTTATTAATATTAAATCCTTAACTTCTGAGCAAGTGTAAAACCAAAATTCAGTTTCACCACAAATAATAGCCATTTCACAGGGGGATAGAAGCCCGAGAGGGTTAAGTTCCTCGAAAAATAGTAGTCGCTATACTATTTCTTACGAATTTTATCTTATAGTTACATTATTTCCATTTTTTTTATAAGTTTTGAAACTTTTCTTTAGTTTCTTTGCCTTTGATTTAATACAAATATTTGGTGTGATCATGCATAATATTTATTCTTTTGTTGGTATATTCTGTATTTTAGTATGAAATGGGTCGATGTATACATGTGATATTAATGATATTGTAATATGTTTACCAGTGATTCCCCCCCCCCCCCCCAAAAAAAAAAGAAATCCCAGAGGTTAAATTAATGATTTTTGAACTTTTATTTTCTAAGTGAGAGTAATTCATAAAAAACAATTTTGTTAAAAACTAAAAAGAAAGAAAAGAAAAGTGCAATATATATTTCTGATTCCTATAGGTATAATAATTAGATTTCCAGTAAAAGCAAGTGCTTGAGAATTTTTTTTTTTCTTATATAGGATTCCAGTGCAAAAAATTCTTTGATGCATAATTTTAATAATTATTTCATTTGATGTAACTGCATATTGCCACACATCATAGCAATTTGTTCTTCACAGGTTTCAATTTTTATTCAAATTTCTATTTTTATGTAATTAATCACTGCACGAAATTTAGAATATTTCTCAATCAGTGTTCAATGAAGATATTTTTCTAGTATTGTTAATCCTTCATAAAATAAAGAGATTGGACGAAAAAATATGAAACAGCCAAAAATGATTCTATGAGAATAGAAGGGGGGGAATGCAAAGGATGGAGTAAAAAAGTCCAGGGACAGGAAGTAAGACTATAGCAATGGAAGAAAAAAAAAAACAGTTTCTTTATATAACGATTGTAGAATGATAGTTTTCAGTTCCTGGTTGTTCTATAGCTTGGTGGATCTCACTGGGTAAGTTAGGATAAAGCTGAGGGACCACCAACTGGATGTCCCATCAACTCTGAAAGTAAGAAAGAAAGGTTTGAAGGGACAGCAGAAGCTAAATTACATTATTATCTCTAGTTTTGAGAGAAAATAGGAGGGAAAAGATAGGTATTTACCTGAAGATTGATTCTGGATTGAAAACAAAACAGAATAATCTCTAAACTGGCTTGTTCACTTCTAGGGTTACTTATTAAAACTTTCTAGAAGTGAAGTTTATTATTTTCAAACTTCATGACAAATGTCAAAACACAAATATAAGAAAATGGAATTAAAAAAAATGAAATTTTTTTTCTTCTAAGTATGAAAATGGACTTCACTTTGAAATGGAAAATAATGCATATTAAAATTAAAATTAAAAAAAAAAAAAAGCATGTGATTTCTCTTTTATGAGAAAAATATTCACTTTTTTTAAACCTATAATCAGTATCACATGAGTACTTCGCCTGTCCTTTAGCAACACCCATTTCCCCTCCCAATATTTCATCATTTTTTAGTTTAGAATTGTTTAGACCAGTGGTGTTTCTCTTTTAAGAGAGAAGTATTACATAAGCATATATGAAAAAATTATGCTATTTAATTTAATTTTTCATAAAAACTTTTGTTAAATTGAAATGAAATGCTCCCAATTTTTATTATTAACAGTAAAACTGTCTGTTAAATAAGGAAAACCTGAAAGTCATCCTTTATAAAATTATACAAAGAAATTGGTTTTTTCATTATTATTAATAGTTTTTTACTTCCTGTCTCAAGTCTTTTTCACCCTTTCCTTTGCACTTCCCTCTTAATCTCATACAATCCTTTTCTGCTGTTTCATATTTTTTTTATTATTCAATCCCTTGATTTATAAAAATATTAACATTTTATAAAAAAATTAATTTAACAAATATTTGAAGAAACTTTAAACAAAATGTATAATTAATAACATAATCATTAATGAGATTGATATACTTTTTTTTTCTTGCTTAGCAAAATTAACCTTAGTACAATATTAGATACTGAGTGACGTAAAGCATCTTCAATGATTTTCAGTGTTAAACGATATTTAGATTTGATAAGCGTTGAGGCTGAAAACATTGATTCACATAAGTATGTGGAGCTAGATGGTAGAAGAATGTTTAAATGCGCCTTTTCAGAAATTGAGGGGAATTCAGTACTATTTCTAATCCAGATTTCAATAATGTAGTATTGAGGAAACTCAAGTTTTAAACTTTGAATCCCTTGATCGCTCAGCCAATTCCTCATGGGATTTATATGGCAGATTATTAACATCGTTGAATGAAAGTAAAAAATGGTTTTTGAATCCAAAATAACTTCTTTGGAATGTAATAAATTAAGTTAAAGAAAATGCATGTTTAGCAACTATTATTTCTTTAAAATTATGAAACTAAATGAAATTTTCCCCCAACATGTAATCACTCACAGTTTAAGAAGCATTATTCTAGACAGGACCCTTAAATGAAAATGGCAGCTTATAAATAACACTTTGAGATTTTTACTATTATTTATTTTATAATGAAATAATTAAAATATAGAATATTATTTTTTAAAAAAGGAAGCAAAATACACCTAACATTTGTAGAAAAGGGAGAGAAAAATCAAATAAAATATATTCATATTACTAACCGTTCTTTTAAAAGCAGCACACTCCTCAGGAGTCATTGTATCAGCTTTTGCTAGAACTGGAATTATGTTAACTTTATCATGCAATCTCTTCATGAATTCAACATCTAAGGGCTTTAAACTAAAAGGAAAAAAATATTAATAAAACATTTTCTACCATAATAGAATATACAGATTCATATACAATCCCATTACATAATTTCCAAAATATAATAATGGTAAACTTACATTATTAGGGATTAAAAAAAAAAAAGAAGAATAGTATAGAGTTTATATAGATGTGAAGGGGATGTTTAACTTCAAACATGCAAAAGAATTTATAAGAGTGTATATAACAGTCAACAATACATTGAGTTACAAAGAACTAATATATAAGTACAGCACCAACTTGATTGGCCAAATAACAAGTATGTAGCAAGTTTGGACCCAGCAAAGCCAGATTATTGTGCTATTTGAGCTGGCCCACATTAACTGTGTTATGACTCCAAATCCCCATGATGATGGGATATCAGTTCAAGTTTCAGCTTTATCATTTGACTTTCATTAAATATAACATAGTGTACTAATTGTGTTTAGTGGGATTTAAGTTATCCAGAAAATGGTCAATAAACATACTAGAGCATAAATAAACTAATTTAACAAGTAAAGCTAAATCTACTTTCTCCATTCAATTCAGGTAAACTAAGTTTTGTTCTTATTGAAAAATCAATAACAATAATAAAATAATGCATAGTAAAAAATTAAAAATATAATTCAGAATTCTTAAGGCTTCCATCTACCTGTCATTTGATTTCATGGATGTAATGTTAATCCTATGGAATTTCTACTTTTACTCCCAAATCTTTACTATTTGATCTATTTGAATGGGAAAAAAAAAAAAGTGCATCTGAAAGAGCAAAAAATAATGAAGGCTTCTGTAGTATTATTTTTTCCCTCTGATTTTTAAAAATATTTTTACCCCTATTTTAATAATTCATTTGTGAGTTTTCTGGTCTTTAAAAATATTTTTAAAAATCGGACTAAAAAAGCAATTCTGCACAAGCCTTCATTATTTTTTACTCTTTCATAAGCACTTTATTGCAATCAAATAACAAAGATTTGAGAATGAAAGTCGAAATTCTAAATAATTAACATTAAGCTAATGAAATCAAAATGGCCGGTAGATGAAAGCTTTAAGTTTCCCCCCTCTTTCCCCCAAAAAATTAAATTTCAGAATTTTTTTTTAAATTTTAAAAACTAATTGGCTATAATAAGTTCTTTTTTAAAAATATTCCCCACCTCCACATTCGTTTGGACATTGAGTAGAAATAGAAATTCTGCAATAGAAACTACAAAAAATTGATGAAATTTTTATATAAACATTCAACAACTAAAAAAACCATTTTTCTACACATACATTTAATTAAGAACTTTTTTAAAAAATTATTCAAAATAATGACTTCATAAATATATTACAGGTTTTATAAACTGGTATGGAATCATATCAGAATTTGCCATCAGAGAAAGATAGAAGTTTTATAAAATTTATAAAAAAAGAATATATTTATAAATATTCTTATGAAATGTTCTAAAAGTATGCATAAAATTTTTTATTAAAAAGCAATCTCAATTTGTTAGTTGCAAAAGAAGTTATAATCAGGTTTAATAAATGAATAATGCTACTAACCCATGCCCTGATGGCGCAATAAAATAAAGACAACAATGAACTCTACCATCTGGTTCAAAACTTCTCTGTACCCTAGATTCACCATTCAAAAATTCTTCATATTTGTTTTCAATGAAATCAATAATGGGTTGCCAGCTATTTAAAAAAAAAAAAAAAAATTGTTTGTTACTTATACCATAAACTTCAAGTTAGTAAATAAGCCTACAATTGCTAAATAAGAAAATGAAAATAACTGCAATTTTATTAATTACAATTTATTATTTATGACACACACACATACCAGTAAACTACCAAGAAATTAGCAAAAACTATTTTGCAACTAAGTAATTTGTAAAATAATGTAATAATAAACTACAAAAAATTAAAAAACAACTATTACTGAAATTTTTTTTTAATTGTATATAGGATTATTATTAGTAGTAGTAGTAATTAGTTTTACTTAAATTAATATCTTGAAATAAGTTATTTATAAATTTCTAACTTCCAACACAACTACATACACATAAAAATAAAATTATGTGCTTATTGATTTCTTCACGATTTTTAAGAAATTGAATTTTTATTTTTATATTTCAAGTTATTATAATATTTTTTTGATAATAGTTGTACAATTATATACACAAGTATCAAATAAACACATTTATATTAATGCATTATTTCCATTCAGTCCATAAAATAATTAAATTTTTTAAAAATGAAGCAAAAATTCTCTCTCTCTCTCTCTCTCATGGATGTGAAATTTAATTTTCTAAAATATGATTGAACGTTTCAAAAATCCCAATATATATAAGAAACAAATTTAAAGCTTCAGTGCATTATGTGTGTGTGTATATATATATATATACACACACACATAATGCACAGAAGCTTTAAATTTGCTTCTTATATTTTACCATTATATCTGTACCCCTTTAGTTCTTCACTAGACAAAAAGTTCTCTAAAGGTACAAAATACTATGTTCCAATGTCTCAAATCCATAATACAAGCAATATAGTTTTTCTACTTAATGTTGCTTATCATTCCCTAAGTGATTTTTACTACAAGAAATAATTTAGAAACTGAAATTAAATTCGGTTCAAAAGTACATTCAGACTTACTAATTTAGATTCCTTTTAAATGTTTTTGAACACTATTGCATTTTTTTCACTCTTAGAGTTATTTATTAGGTTGCAAATATCAGTTGGGTAGATAATTTATCTTGAAGACAATGATCATCGTGTTATGTTGGACATTTAAAGCTAGATAATCATCTTGCCTGTAACAACTGATAATTCACTGCTTAACTGATAATTGTTCAGTGGACTGAGAAATTTTGGGAAGGAAAAAAAAATCAGTCATTTTAGTTAATACATGTTTTATTCCAACCACAAAAACATTGCCAATTTTTCAATCATAATTTAAGTTTTGACTTATCATAAGATATAAATACAGATGTAATGCAATTGTAATATACTTAACTAGCCAACTCCATTTCTTTTGACATTAGTATACATAATGAAGTTTTTACTAATGAATGCATATTTTTAAGTACATTATTTTGAGTTTTATGAATGTAGCTCCCAATAAATAAGTGCTTAAACAGGTTTAGTATTTTATGTATGCAAATATTCTAAAAGACTACATGTATATGGTCAAGCATCTCTCAAGTTTCAGATTTCCTGCCCTTTGCTAAATATTACAATTATTACTTTTATGAGAATAAATGTCATAATAAAATAAAATATAATTACAGAATGAAAATACATATACAGACAATATTTTATGAATGCATTTTATTTTCTTTGTTGTTCAGTAGAATGGTTTTAACCAATAACTTACTATTTAAAAGAAGAAATTTATATTTATAAAAACTATCAACTCACCACTCTGAATTATCAACTGCATCTCCAAAACCTGGAGTATCTACAATTGTTAACTGCAAATTAACTCCATTTTCTTTTAATAGTACTTTAGCTGTTTCTACCTAAAATGAAAATAGCAAAATCATAAGTTTCCCAAACTAATTATTATTTCAAAGAATTAAATTGTGATGAGCTTAAGACAAAAAAACTGATCTTTTTAGTACCAGCACACACAAATTTACTTTGGTCAGTATTTGAAAACAAAGATTTGCCTACTCCTCCCCAAATTTCCAAAATATTTATTTTTCAGTTAAAATATTTAATCATTTTAAAAGTATTTAACTCAATGTTATTTTAAATTCAACAATCCATACTAAAACTATGCATTACAGATGGTATATAAATAAATGAAAAATGTTTGATAAAATAAATGAAATTTCTATTTTAAAATGAATTATTCTTGAAGGAAATGAATATTCAAAATTAAAAAATAGTCTTGTTAAAAATACTCCACAATTTCACTTTTTGTGTATTAACAATAACAAAAATAATTTACCTGTGTGGTTTTTTTGGGCCTAAGAGAAGGTCCCGGATATTCATTTGAATAAATATCTGTCAGGAACATAGAATTAATTAAAGTAGATTTCCCTAAACCTGCTTCACCTGAAAGATAAATGAAATTTATTCAATTAATAAATCCTTTAAAACATTAAATACAAATCCATCAAAATAATTATGTATACAATTTGCAATTGCTCAATAAAATCATCACATAATTATCGAGTATATTGATCACTAGAAAAATTACGAAGCAAATTGTTTATTACACTTTATTTCAATATAATTATTTCGAAATAAAAATGTTCTAATACTTTCTCCCTTGAAATTTAATCAAACATTTGAAAGAAAAGAAAGGCCTCATAATACTGAAATTTAATATGCATTATATATTTTCATGATTGAACAACATAACAGGTACAGTTTAAGTTGTGATAGATTTAAGAATTACATTTAAAAAAAAATGAAATTTTAAGATACATTAGATTCCCAGCAAGAAATTTCAGCAGGTAAACATAAAAAGTATAAATATACTTTAATATATTTAATAGAATAGTTTTCCAATGTTAAAATATTTTAAATCCAATGCACAATTTTGTTTCTTTAGCTAACTGGTTATGGTATATATTTATGAAACACATGTCTCAATTTTCAATGATACTCGAAAACAAACACTTTTGCGAAATAAAAAATTCATGATAATCCACAGTGAAAATGATTGGGAGTGGCCATAAAAAGAGTTTATGATAGCAGAACTTATAAATAATATGTTCCTAATGTACTCTAAGTGGATGAGATTTCAAAAGAAGATATAAATTGATGAATAATAAAGTGTAGAGAGCAGGTGTAACATTTTTATAAAGGATGAGAATGACTATTTCTTAGTATTGAATCTTAATATTCCAAAAATTGAAACAAAATGTTTTTTTTTATTTTTTTCAAATACTTTTAAGCTTATAGCAAAGGAGTGATTTTCATAATTTAATATTGATTTAATTTCAACACAATTAGGCTACACATAAATGGAAAAAAAATCCAAATAATGAACTCCCCCCTCCCCCAGATACTGGTAAAGATATTTCTAAGGAAAATGAAAATGATTTTTGTTATCTACTAACTGAAAATGTAAGTGATACATATTTATATTGAAAAGAAACAATGATTGCAATGACAATTAACACATTGTAAGCTACTTGATTTTTGCCCATGCAATTAATTTGCATTACATGCAAAAACAAAAAATTTGCTCTCCCCCTATTGAAGAAAACATTTACTTCTTGATATTGAATATATATGTATATATTGTCTCTTCCTTTACACTTCATCGACAAAAATGTTTTGTACAAAGATATAGAATAAATATATTTTTTAAAAGTTAACAAAATTTCCTTTTCATTATTATTATTTAAATAAAAGCAACTCTCAAACAGTGCATTTTCATTCTCAAAAAAAAATAATTTCAAATCTTAAAAAAATATAAAAATACATGCATCTTTTATAACAACTAAATAAAGCTTTAAGTTCTTGGGAAAATATTTCGATAAGTATGCAATGAAATAAAAATTCAATAACTTTCTACTATAACCTTCAACAACTATAACACTCGACTCTCTCTCAAGACATGCATTTTTTAAACTTTTTTTTATTACTTGAAAATTTAATCTTTTCAAAATACAAAACAAAACAAAAAATACTTTAGTAAATAGTACTGAAGAAGTAATTTTGTAACTTGCAAGAATAAAATGGCTAATATTCTAATTATATTAATATTATATTAAAAAAAAAACCTTAAAGAACTTTTAAAGTTTAGATGTTTTTAAAATAGTTTCCATCGAAAAGAGAAAGAAAGGAAAACAAAACAACTTACCAACAATCATAAGTGTGAATTCAAAACCTTTTTTCACAGCTTTCCGATAGATTTGATTTGGCAAGTTTGCGAATCCTACATAACCCTCCATATCTCTAACATGTGTTTCTTTGGCATATGTTGTTGTGGAAGAAGTGTTTTCCTTATTGTTTGAATTATACAAAGGTGCTGTAGGAGTGAAGTTATTTACATTTGGTGCAAAACTTGCAGGCACATTGGGTAATACATTGGCAGTTGGAGGTGGTGGAGTACTACTGTCTCTAAAGAACATTTCTCTTTTTTGAGAAAGCTGAAAAACATTAAAATATTTCATTCAATAAAAGGCAGATAATCTCACATTTACAATCCCATGTCAAAATAATGCATAAAATGTGTAAAGCAATATTTGAATATTTCAGGAAAATCTATCACATATTTGATTAATAATGATTTAACATTCAATGTATAGGCATTTCTACACCTTTACTTACATCATTTGCTACTCATATTTTCTATTCATTATACGGTTGTGATAAAAAAAATTTTTTTTCCTTTTCTTATAAATTAATGAACATTTTAACTAAGTTAAAAGCACTTATTAGTGACAAAAATATGTAACTGGTATTAGACGTTTATTAGCATGGAAATGTAAAGGTATTCTCTGTATATAATCAACAACTCTACATATAAAATGAACCCATAAAACTGGTTTTTTATCATTGAACCTTCGCTATGAGTTCAAATAAAAGATGGACAATAGTACATCATGTTTAATACCCTTAAGTAGCTTTTTTTTCTTTAAGTATTGTCTCCTTATCATACGAAATCAATGTTTCATTTCATAGACATGTGAGAATTTTTGGAAATATACAGCATATTGTGAGTAACAGAGACAATTGAACTTAATGGTGCAAGAGCCAGATGTGCTTATGTTTAAGATTTTTTTAGGGAAAGGGGGGGGGGACAAGAAGTTTCAGATTTTTTCAGAGTAAAATTTGCAGACAAGAAGTTTCGAAAAAAGGGAAAGATATCTCGGGTCATGATTAATGTACGTACCTACAGAATGTAAGCCCCTAAAGAACATAATCAACACGAGGTGTGTTCAAAAAATATCCGATTATAATTTTTAGTACATAAACAAATGAAGCCAATGAAGTGAGATTTAGTACTCATATGAAGGCGATTCTGATGCGCGAATTTTTTTTCCTGCCCACAGAAGCTGCAAGACGTAGACTGACAGCTTCTGTAGGCAGGAGTGAGGAAGCGTAAGTGAGCATCGTCGGTTTTTCGTTTTTGACAAAAAGACAGAACAACTTGAACGCTAAAGCTTTACATTTCGAAAAAAGCTTGGTGATTCCCAAGCGGAAACGATTCCCAAGATTCAACAGGCCATCGCGGACAAAACAACCAGCACCTTATAGATAAATGAGTGTTAAAACCACTACAATGATGGCCGCACATTGTTTGAATGACAATTTATTAACGTCGCAACTGTGGCAACATGAGGGCTATTGATGAAGAAGCTCTTAGTTTTGAGCCCCAGTCAAGTCGATAGAAACAACGCCGGTTGCGAATTCCCGACCTAACCACTACGCTACCGCGGCCACTAATAGATGGCCGCACATTAGTGGAGAGTAAAGCACGTTCTGGTAAGCTCTCAGCATCCAAAAATGAGACTGCCATTGGTTCATCGCGAATGGTCACATGGCACAGCCACCAAGGAATACTACCAAGAGGTTATACGTCGTCTTCGTAATGCTGTGAGATGCAAACGATTATAACCTGTAGGCAATGGACATTTGACAGCTCCATTACGAAGCGTCTTCACTCATTCTTCATATTTGACACAAAGTTTTCCGACCAAACACAATTCACTGTACTTCAACAGATTCTATACTCTTCCGACATGGCTATGTAAGAGTTATCTGAGATCCAGGTGCGCGCTCTTTCTCAAAAGAGGCGTTCAACTAATCTTCCAGCGGTGGAGGAATCGTTGGGAGAATTGTGTGGCAGCCGAAGAGATTACTTTGAAGGAGATGAATTAAGATTGTGTTGTACCTAAGTATGAGTATTTTTTATGAATAAATATCGGATATTTTTTTAACACTTCTCGTAACATAAAATTTAACGGGAACAAAAACTACTATTGTTGTTGTTCTTTGTTATTCATTTCATAATAAACTAACAATTACATATATTGCCATTAACATAACTTGTAACCAGGTTTGTTTGTCCCATCGTAGCTTTAGAGTCTGCCTTACGTGTTTATTATAATATTAAATAATTGCAAATAGACATCTTTTACGAATGTCTGACAGAATGAAATATATATTCTAATGCAGTTATCTAAGAATTAATAACATGGAGTATCAATAGGAATACTGTTAAACCATTTCTTTGTATAATATGAAGAAAATGAATGAACTGAAAATAGATAAGGAAGCCAAAAAAAAAAAGGCGAAGGGAGAAAATCTCGTAAAAAACATTCCTACACATCACAGAACAATTTAGAGAGTGAGGAAGTTTGCTTTTGGATTCTAAGTTACGATCTTTTTGGATTTGAAGACGAATCAATGCAATTTAAACTAGATTTCGAAAAATATTTTTTTTTCGCCAAGAAAATATTTTTCATAGTGAAAATGTGTTATCATTCGTTATCGAGCAAACACTATCTGATTTTACACCATGAAAATACAAAAATCTTACAAATTATGAAACAGCACCAAAATTCGAACAAAAATAATGTTTTGTATTCTTACCTTTACACCCTGCGATTTTTTTCGCTATTAAAAATAAAACAAAATATAAATTAAAAAGTGCTACATATTCTCTTTTTATTCTACAAAATCATAAAACTGAAAATTTTTAAGTTAGTCATTTGTTATGTTTTAAATAATAATGAGAAAAAAAAAAAATAACTAATTTCGCAGTACAGCAATAGCTGTAGCATATTTTTGAAATTTACCTAATTTTATAAATTATGAAAGTAATTGCATCATTATATATGATTGAAATCTGTTTGATACTTTTCATTAGCAAGAAGAAAAAAAACTCAGTAGAATATAAATATGTACATAACTGATGAACATATCACATGAAGATTATAATGAGAATTTAAACTTGATATTTTTAACAGACGTGAAACTACATTTTCCAAGTTGAACGAAAAACACTGAATAATTCAACCCTCATTACAAAGATAAAAAAGTAAACTAGAAAACTTTTGAAAAGAATATGCTTGTTGTGTATTTCCACATTGCTAACCAAGTTTTAATACTTATGCCGTGTGGTCTAAAAAGAGTTTCCCAATCTACAAATAAAGCTCAATCAGCATATGCATCAATAATATAATTATACTTACTAATAATTTCACCCTTTTTTGACAATTAGTTCTTTTTTTAAAAAAAACATTAAGAATACAAATTGTGTGATTCCTTTCATGGAAGAACACGCACACACATTAGAAAAGCACAAATAAAAAGCAATCTTGTAAATAAACAGGAAAGCCTATTTGTTTGCTTGTCCTTTACACAAATGTATGCCTTATCATTCCAAATTTTTTGGATGCTTCGGTGATAAGCGGAAGAAAACGAAAGCATTATTTTTACCATTTTTTTTTTTAAATTTATTTTTTGTGATATAGTTTTCGGGCCCCCCCCCCCCTCTCTCGCCCCTCCATTTTCTCAATTTTTTCATGCTTTCTCGTACATGTAAAAATAAATAAATTTAAAAAAAAACTATTTAAAAAATAATCGTTTCAGTGAGTTTTTTTTTTTAAAGCAATTTAATTTTTAAAAATCGATTGAAAAATAACGGTAATTGGTAAAAAAATAACTACATTAGAGATGAAATGGCCCAGAAGTACGAAACGGAGATGGCTAAAAATATTCAATGTTTAAAGAATAACATACAAATTTTGTCATCACTGTGTAAAAATCTGGTGCATGTTATGTCACATGACCGTCACCGTCTATCTATGGCTCCACTACATATATCACGTGACATCATGGATGTCACATCTGGAGCATTTAATCACGTGACATCATGATCAATTTCAATTCTTACAATTTTTTATTAAACGAAATTTTTCGGAGAACGTCACATTCATTCATTGTAGTAAAATTGTAATTCTTTTCAAAATGAGTCATCACAAAAAGCATTCTTTCAAAAAGTAAATTTTAGCTTTGGCAACATGGTTCGTATGTTCTGTTTACCAGTCGTAAAACGTTGCCGGTTATTCAACTAAAGCTGATAAAATTACTGCAAGAACATACAGATTCGTGGAATGTATTAGAAATAATAATAACGAGGAAGACCATTTGCAAACTCTGTTTGAAGGAAGGGGGGAAGGGTTAGTATAGGTTTAAAACTTCTTGCAGGGAAGTAAAAATGGCCCCTGATCAACAGCAAATCTTTTGAGCCAGATCCTAAGCTCAATGTGAATCTATCAGTATGATTTCATAGAAAATACCAAAGAATTTCAAGTTTTTATGAATAGACTTGAAACCATTTGGTTTAATAAGTCTTTAAGTAAACTAAATCATCCGTCTAAGCGAATTTAAAGCTACACAGTTCTACAACGTTTGATACAATACCGAAACGATGATGGTACGCGTTCGGCACAATTTATCAAATCACTTTCTCACTATTCACATTATTTAAATTTAAAAAAATTTCCTCAACATTCTTGTATTAATATTCTAATTTACCGAGAAATTAAAACTCCTTTAACCCTTTAAGACTGAACAAATAACGCAAGTACATTTATCAAGATAAGAGTTAAGTATTTATCGAAACGGTTTTAACGATATCAAATAAATTCTTTAAATCAAAACGAATATTTATCCGATGAATCGTTAACAACATACCAATACCTGGAGGTCTGTACATCGAATAAATAAAAGAATGCACCATACCAATCCAATTCAAGTAGAAGTTTTAAAAAATGAAAGTTGGCGCACTTAGATACCTGAACTGGTTGACTGCAGCATCCAAGTTGGATACTACCATGAACACTAAAAACCTCACATTTACGAGACGAAATTCAAAAATCGATATAATATGGATCCATTGACATCGAGTAGGATAATTAACAATTGAGTGATCTAGGGGTGCGGGGAAGTTATTTTAATTCCACTATTACTTTCAAAGAAATCATCCCTCTTATATAATTATAATCTTCTCTTATATCTTATATCCCTCTTATAAAATATTTTTTGAATGAAATTATATCGGAACTATTTTTACAATGAACAAAGCACTTCATTTACGAAACAAATTCCAATTTTCTAGCATTCTTTTTGAAACCTCAATTAACAATTTCACTCGTCTGAACTATAATAAGTACACGGATTTAAAATACTACTGAACATTTTTACAAAAGAAAAAGAGAAAATTCGAAGTTGGATTTTTAAAGGATCGCGGTAAAAAAGAGTTAGTCCAAGTTTCTCTTTATTTCTGAGTTTCAATTTGAATGCAGTGAACTTGATGACAATCTTAACTTCGTTATCATTAGTCTTATTTTGAACACCATCAGAATCAGAAGGTTTACAGTGAATGTTAATGAAGAAATAATAAAATAATCTTTTAAAAGACTACGTCCCTTTATACAGCAAACGGTCCTTTTTTTTTTTTTTTTTTTAACTCCATTATGCTTGGTTATTTATAAACACAGACAAAAAAATATTTTAAAATAATTAATACATTTCATGACTAAAAACATATGGACATTAAGTTGAGATAAAAATTATTATTTATAATTATGAAATTAAAGCAAAACATGAAGAGGAATCATTATAAATATAAAAAAATTCCCTTATTCCAAAATTATACAATGCTAAAGTGACCAATTTTTTATAATAAAAAGGAGGGTGAAAAAATTTTTTAGAAAAAAATACAGCGTAAATAAATGAAACATTTTAGTAATTCAAATAAAAATACTCTATTTATGCT
The DNA here is from genome assembly GCA_019974015.1 of Nephila pilipes. Lineage (NCBI taxonomy): Eukaryota > Metazoa > Arthropoda > Arachnida > Araneae > Nephilidae > Nephila > Nephila pilipes. The sequence continues at coordinate 223,168 of BMAW01035044.1, read as the reverse complement.
TACATCTCTTTTAATTATTTAATTAAATGAAAATTTTCCCATTGAATAAATCTTTTTTGTCAATATATCCATTTCTAACAATATATTGAAGATTTCGGAGCAAGAAATATCCTTCATATTGAATTTTACGGTAGTGCTGCAGTTAGAGCATCAACAGTCAATCTTGATTTTTCATTTGTTCAAAAATCACTACCAATTGACAAAAACAACTAAATTTTCATATGGAATGTGTTTATTTTTGAAATAGTTAAATATTTCCACCCATCTTTTATAAATTTCAACATACTGATTTCCCACTGTTCTAATTTATTAGTATTTAAACCTACATTCAGTCTTCTAATTTCTTCAAACAGACATTCGTCATTGATTTTAATATCAGGTATTTCTTTCAATTAAAACTCAACACAATTTTCAATATCTGCCCAATTTACTTGCGACGAAGTCAAAAAACACAATTGAAAACGTTTATTTCCTGTAATATTTATTTCAGACCATTCTTCGACATATAGGAAAGATGTTTGGTAAAAATTCTGCACTTCTTTGGTGCACTTTTCTGTCATGCTCGGATTTGAATCTTTTAAGTTGGATAGTTTTCTTCTTATTATTAAATAATTTTTTTTCTTCCAAATCTTGATTTATATTGAAGGACAAAATCGTTCAAAATAAGACTAACTTCTGTAGCTGAAATATGTTCTTCAATTTTTTGAATCGTTTAGTGGAAAATAAATGCCTGATTAAGTACAAAATACATTAATATCTCCGATAATTCATAATTGGGAAAAAAAAAAGAGTCCTTTCCCCCCCCCCAATTATGAATTATCCAATTATGAATTTTTGGACATTTGTCTAAACTTAAAAAATATGAAAGGAGAGGCTCAAATAATTGTAAAAGTCGCTCTATAACAGGTGTGTTAGAGCTAATAATTTAACTTTTGAATATCCTAAAAGTTTTTTTTGGATTCCACATTTGTGTGTGCGTAACAATCTGGCACAGCATATCTGAATAAAGAGATTAACATATTAATTTTAAAATATCGAAAAGATGGACGATTGTTCACCTTATACAACGTGATTTTTCCAACTTTATTTCCCAATATCTAGATAGCAAATGTATGTGGACGCGGTAATCTAATGGTCATGGTCGAGAACTCGCGACCGGCATAGTTTCCGTTGAGTCGTGGGTTCGAGTCCTTCACATGCCAATAAAGACCCACCATGTAGCAGGGCTGATGCATGTAAAATCTATCCAGGTTCCAAGTTCCCCAATAGCGTGGTGTGAAAGTTTGAAGAGGAATGTGCGAACTAGGGAGTAGTCCTCGTTTCTTGACCGAGGTTCAAAATTACGATGTCCGTTGTCAATAGCCCTCGTGTTGCTTCAAAGTGCGACGCTACTAAAGAATCAATTGATATCAGATATATAACTAGAAAACTAGATCTTCGAATGTTTGACAAAAGATTTTGACGAATTTAAGTAACACCATTCACAACTTATTTTTAATAACATTTTAAATGATCTTGAAAACAACGGCATTTTCTTTATTAAAATGGTATACATGAAGTAAAATGGAGATTTAATATTTTTCAGATTAAACAATGTTTATAATATATGGTACAATAGGAATAAAAATCAATATTTATTCAAGCTAATCTATAACTAACAACGCCTTTTGCAAACACATGATCAGGAAAAATTGACAAACTAACAATTCTCATTACGAAATCAAAAGAGGTTAGTGTACTGGGATAAAAATCAATGACAAACAGATTCAATTTTATCTTTATAGTTCAAGCCACCTGAGTAAACAGATGCCAGTGGTTAAGAAGCATTTTGTTTAATGTCAATGTTCTCATATAATTCCAATGTCACAATTGCTGACTTCATTGTTTTAGAAATGCTGAAAGATGTGACATGGGCTGCGCAAGACTTCGAATATTTCAACATCAACAGTCGTTTCAAGAGATTTAAAAAAATATTATACATTAAATTTATCATTATCCGAGATTTTTTTTTACAGCATTTATCGACGTTTCATTATGAAAATATAGATATATAAATTTCTCATGCATATTTCAAGACATTATATTTTACAGCAAAAGGATTGAAAGGGGGAAAAATTATTTAAAAACTTTAATTTAAAATTATGATTTATTTTATTACGATGTACATATTAATATATAAAAAATAATGGCTCAAAATGTCATAAAATAATTCTAAATTCCTTCAAATAAAGCAAAATTTATACAAAATATTAAGAATACATCAGCATAAAATAAAATATTACTAACAAATAACAATATACAGTCTCAAAACTACTTTTGGCTAAATATTTTCTGCTAATAACTGATAATAATAACTGATTTTTGAATTATGAGATTCAAATAATGTGAACTTACACATTATGAAACCATTATACTTTTCTAAATGTAAATTATAATTGCAAAATTTTTTCAAAAACCTCATTAGCAAACTCAAAAAATATACAGATAAAAAATACAAATTGTTCAGTTAATATCCTTTTATTTTTTTAAAAAAGTTGTCAGTTAAATTTAATATTATTTACAAATAAACAAGATTAACACATATTTAAACATTTAAATCAAACTCCCAAAGTTAATCCTACCAATAGAAATAAAGCTTTGACACTCCCTCTAACTCTAACAGCCAATTAAATGTTAACTAACTCAGACATCTCAAAATCCAATCTGTTTTTGCAATTTGTCTACTATGATTTTCAAATTTTCTTGCATTCTAAACTTTTAAAGTTAAAGTGCAAAGCATCATTAATTTTTAATTTTCGTTAATTTTTTTAATCAAAAATCATTAACTTTTTAAAACCAAATACAATTTTCCATATGAAAAATATCCATAAAGTTTGTGCTACAAAAAATTTGAATGAGTTTTGCACGTAAATTTACACACGCTGAAATCGCACTTCTTTATAAACTTTTTAACGTTAATAATTAATATAAAAATACCAAAACGGTCAAAAACAGTAATTACCATTACATTTTCACTACGACAAACTAGAAATTCTGATATTTATTAGGTAGTTAATTATCCACGTGCAGGTTGCAAATTATCAATGCTTAAAAGTGCAGGGGACAAAATCTCCAATTTATTTTTCAACATATTGAATATCCTTTGACAAGAGAAATTGACCAAAATCTTGAAAAACAACGACTACGAAATTTAGGTAACGCAAAACTTCACTTTTATAAAGAGAGAGAGTAGAAATCACACATTTTTTTTTTCTTAGAAAAAAACCAAAAAAAAGAAACACATCCAGTTCAGCTTAAAAAATGATTATCAAGATATTTGGATAGCAATATTTAATTTTGTCTTTTACGAGCAGCACTTTTAGGTTCTTTCTTTGTCTGACGATTTCTCGATGTAATTATATATATATATATATATATATATATATATATATATATATATATTGCACTATATCATTAACGCGTATTTAAATACCAAAATTTATCTCCTGTACAAATAAAATAACTTTTATTTTAAGAAATATAGAGTAAGGCAACTTTTAATTTACTTCTCTAAATGTTTAAAATGGTTTTAAGCTTCATATTATTATATGATCATTAACAATAAACAAAACATTAATAACACATTTCTTCTAAAGATGAAGAATCATAAAACTAACAGTTAGTAATAGTTATTGTAATAATGCCTCTGTAAGATGTACCCAAATTATTAAGCTGCAAAAATTCAAAATTAAGTGCACGCGAATCTATCTCAAGAAGAATTAAAAAATTTGCAAAGGTGAGAATTGTTGACCATAATTAACAATGCGCATTCCGTGAGAAGTATTCCCATTAGAGCATATTCAAACTATTTTAAAATAAAAATTTAAAACGTGGTTGATATACTTCTCTGGAAGCTTTTGTTATGGATTAATAAAAGATAACTCACAGAATAAGTATACTCAACTGGAGTGTCGTCGAAATGTGCAACAACGGGCAAAGCGCTGCTATCATAGATCTTTTGCCGCTGGACCAATCTTTCTATGCTAGCAAATCTGTACGGAGGTGTAGAACTGCTGGTTGAAGATGATTCCGGATGTAAACTCGAAGGACTACTTGGAGCAGTGGTCACAGTAATGGGTTTGAAGATGGTAGTAATTTCATGAGAACTACTACTGGTAGATGGATTAGTTAACAGTTTCATTGTTTTAACCACATCTTCTTTGGGCAAATAAACTATTGTTCGTATGGTGGACTGTGAAGTTGGCTGTCTACGAAACACTTCTTCTCCCATAGCTGAATTGAATACTTTTTAAAGTATTATTTGATACAGAAGGGATATATTATTTGGAGAAATTTGATTCTAACAATTAATTTGAAGATTTTGAAAGAGGAAAAAAAAAAGTTTATGCAGAATGTTATTCAGTGTTAGTATGGAAACAATTCAGTTGAAAATTGAGTCAAGGTTAGTAAAGACTCATTAAATTCCTCACAGCAAATCGAGAGCGCTTGAACAAGGACCTAAAACGGATGTGGTCAGTTTAAGTGTCAACATGATGTCCTGCTTCTTAGCTGTATGTTGACAGGTAGAAAAAAAATCGCCAACTGAAGTCGCCAAGATCGTCTACAGCGATCGATATAAGCACAACTTTTTGCAAACATATCGTTATTAATAAAACATCGCATGCAAGTCAAAAGGAATTTAAACATGTAATAAGTGCACTAAATTCGTAAAAAGAAAAGTAGTCATTAACAAATATTAATCATTTTCAACTAGTTAGAATATTTGCAAATTTAACTTCCATGTTTCAACCCCGACAGCAAAAATATAAATAAAGATATGATTACTTAAATGAGGTTAAAATTTTATAATGTACGCAATTTTACTCTCATACATATTAAATGTTTCAAATATACCATACAAATATCTTGATTTTTTTAAAAAAATACATATACCTATAAGTACATAAATTAATTTCAAATTAAATCAGTATGTAATGTTTAAATTTCAAGACACATACCAAAAATATTATTAAGTAATAAGTCTATATAATCTATAAGTGAATTATATAATATATAAGTGAATATATTCACTTTATAGAAAGCTCATATCAGTTTAATTAAAATAACAGACGAGAAGAGCTTTAAAATATTCAGAAGCTTCACCCCTCCCCATCTTAGCTTTACCACCATCCTTAATATAAGTTAATTATTTTAGCTTGCAAATGAAGTTCCTCAATTAGCATGAAAAATACGTATAGCAAAAACTGAAAATCGCAGATTGTACGGAGTCATAAACAAAAATAATTTCCCATGATACGTTGGATGTAACAAATACATTTAATGCACATATTTACATAGACAATAATTGTTAATAATAAAAAGCTACGATTATGTTCATAATTTATAACTGTTTTTCAAAATGACAAATGTTAAAAAGGAAAATTCTTTCTTGTAAATTATTTCCATCTTCCCATTTATTATTTAATTCCATTGTAGGTCTGTAATAACTTATTCAATTATCTTTAGACAATTACTTCATAAATTGTAAAAAAAAAAAAAAAAAAAAAAAAAATCAATTTGATTGCTTATAATCCGCAAGCAAAACTCATTACACATATATTACAGAAGCAAATAAATAAATAACTGCATTACTATTTAATAACTTGAAATAATTGTTTCTTTTTTACCATTATCATGATCAAAATGAAATAACCATTGCGTAGAAAAAAAAAAAAAAAAAAAAATGAATGTTTTGATACACGCAGCGACGGATCCAGAAAAATTTTACACAAGAGAGGGGGACACATGCTTTTTTGTTTAAAAAGTTCATTAGACTTATTTGCATGTGCTTATTTCGTTTGTTTACATTTTTACTTAAAATGAACTAAACATTAACTCAGGAATCAAATTCAAATTGAGAACTAAAAATTTGCAGTACGATACAGTACTTACAGCTCAGTCTTTTGCCAGGACACAACAAAACAATTTTGAAGTAAAACAACAAAATAAATACTTTTAAATTTGGTTCGGATTTCTTATTCAGGTATGTTGTTTCGTCTGTGCATGAAATAAATAATCACGGAGGGAAGGAGGAGAGACGTATCCCCTGCCCAACCCCTGAATGAAGTGAAGTTTATTCTTACCTAGAAATACTTTCTCCTGAAAACGAGGCTTATCTTAGATCGAAGGTTACGTTTGCTATATTACTTTTCACTATCACTTCTCAGTCAATGAAGATTTCCATTGCTCTTGAAATGAGATAAAACACATACTCCTGTAATTCTAAGCTTTTTTTTTTTTTAAGCCGAGCATCGGTTCATAACATAAATCGCAATTCATCATAATATCAAAATTTAATATTATGAAGGCTTTCGTGGAATTAGCAAAATAAAAAAAAGTAACAATCCTTTCCGCTAGAGTAATGTTATTCTCTAGTAATTCGTATGAAAATTGTATTCGGCATAAACTCAAGGTTAATGGTTCATAAAATAGTCGACATACGAACAGAAAACGGTAAAATAAAAAGGACTATGCTCACATTTTTAAATGTTTACTATATTTTTTAAATAATTTTTAAAAATTTCCGAGTCTCAGTCAAATAAAGGAATATTCACATTTTAATTGATTTTTAATTTACCTGCTTTTGACTCACAAAAAAAGTAAGACATCAGACAAATATATATATATAAGCAAATTTAAAATCATACACTATGCAGATAAAATCACATAAATCAAATTTTCTAAAAAATATTTCAATCCACCAGCTGGTTTGAATTCATAGACGTTAATCCAACAGAATTTTTACTCGATCTTCAAAAATCAAAACCACTGTATCTAATTAAAAGAAATACGTCTGAAACAGCAAAGGAAAAGGAAGGTTTTTGTCTTATTATTTTTTTCTATCCGATTGTAGAAAGCAATTTTAAATATTTCCCCCCCACCACCCGGGGGGGGGACCACAATCGAAAAACTAAAATAAATATAAAAAAATACTTTTGGCTTTTTCACTGATAGAAGCTTTTCTTATTTTCTATTCTTCGAACGCATTTTATTACATTTCAATAAACACAATAGTCTAAAAATTTGAGAGAGTAATTGGAGAAATACCTTAAGAATCTTAAAGAGTTTAAAATGGCGGATAGTCTTAATTTTGAAAAGCTCGTTTCTTTTATCAAGCGAATTGAAGAGCAAATGTTAATAAATAAAAAATAGTCATCGCAATTAAAGATGAACGATTTCAACTGTGTTAACAAGTGCGATAATTTAAAAAACTTTTAAAATTCTTTATCAAAACAATAGAACACAAGCGATAGATTTAAACATCATAAGCAGATCTTGATTTTTTTTAAAAATTTAGATTATAAAGCAATTTTTATAGCTTTGTCAAATTGTTTTTATGCATATTCTTGAAACGTAGAACATAATTAAGAAAGTTCATGTATTTCATATTAAAAATATTTCTATATCCATTTTCAGGAAAAGGACACGGTGTCGTCACGTATGTTAAAACGTTTTTCTGAATTTCACTTGGTCGTGTCATTAAATTTTCGATCGATTAATTTAACCAACTTCCCATCAAGCTAGAGCTTCTGAAATTTTTGGGAATCGTTCGTTACTCGCCCTAACAATGCAATATTTAGACGTTTGCGACAAGTTTTAACTAATATTTCCAATGGATTTTAATAAAGTCAAAATATTCTTTCCTCTCGGCGATTTTAAGTTGAGGAAAAGAATTTCTTTCCCCTTCTGGGAACCTGAGCCTCCCCACGCCGCATGAGGTATCGTAAGAACCTTTGTACCTGGGGAGATACTACTCTCCTTTACTATCTCAGATAGTAAGGTTGCTGACTTTTAGTCGAAATGTCACTGGCAAGAAAGAAGATTTAATATTTGGCGCCGTGTTTTATCCACAACAATTTTTTTTCTGAATTCTGGTTCCTATTTTTTTAAATAGAATGACACAAACTTTTCAAATGCATGTTTTTGATTTATGAGTGTTATAGTTTTTAATACCTTTCTGTCTCTTTTTAAGTAAAATTTTAAGTTAAAAACCAACTAATAGTTTTAACTAATATTTTCAATAATTTTCTTTAATGAAACTTTGTCACCATATAAAAAACGTTGTTTTTAAAACGTTGGTTTTTTATATCAAGATATTATTTTATATACAATATTTAAGATGAAAAGTATCCATTCCAATACAACGAAATGCTTGATTCATTTATTGATTTTTTTTTTTTGTACTGATAAAGATGGGACTTGAGTCAAAAAAAAAAAAACCCGCAAATATTCACAAAAATAAAAGCTAATTATATATATATTTGCAAAGCTATTTATGTACTTCCGTCATTCAATTTAAGAAACCAATATTGCGCTTAAGCAATATTATATATACAATAAAATCCCAAAAATATATTCTCCTTTACAAGAGAAACATTTCTTTCTTTTAAACAGAGCTTATAATCCAGATAAAAAGCAAATTTATTTGAAGAAATTGATTTTATAAATTCTCGAAATCATGTCCTCCTGTAACTGATTTTTTTTTTTTTTTTTTTTTTTACTATTCAAAATTGTATTTAAAATCTCAATTCTATCAAATTAGACGACAATTAAAATTTGAAACTTTACCAATGAAAATCGACATTTTCAAGAAAAAAATAATCCGATACGAAAATAAGAATTACACTGAAATAAATAACAGTGAATGTAACGTGCCGGATATACTGGTAACAACCCTAATAATTTCGCACGACAATCATACGTAGAAACTAGGACACAATTTGAACGTCTTCAGCCATTGACTGTTTACTAACGTTGCATATGGAAGCAACACGAAGGCTACAGACAACGGACCTCGTAGTTTTAAGCCACGGTCAAGTGAAGAGGACACCCAAGCTGGCCAACTGAATTAACAAATTTGTAAACCACGCCAACGCGAGGATTTCAAGCCCCGGCAGATTTTAAGTGTATCATCCCTATACATACAAAGGGTCTTCAACGGCATCAGGACCCAAACCTACGAGTCAACAGATTAATCACTTCAAAAAAAAAGAAAGAAAAGTTTCTTCTCGATTCTTTTTTTTAAATGCACATCAATGTATTTACCAATCATATGGATAGTAAAAATCAAATATATAAAATTGAAAATATGTTTGTTCATTATACAAATCCACAACGGTAATCGTACCACTCCAAATTTTCAGAGTGCTTCACTGATACGTAGAAGGAACCATAAACATATTTCCGCTAAAAAAAGGTTTTCAAATTTATTTTTGGCGATATTTTTCTTTTTTTGAAAGTCACTCCCTTTTTACAATTTTTCCAGCAGATGATATAATCCCCCTCCCACACTTATTCTGCTCAAAAGATGCGAATTTTAATGAATTTTTTAATGCAATTTGATTTTTTGAAATCGGTTACAAAATAACGTTGAAACTATACTTTTTGTTCCAAGCCAGATATACTTACATGAATAAAAGAAAGAGTTTGTGTGTATTTTGACGGCTTCTAGGCCTCTTCCCCCATGACGATTTTTTTAAAAAAAAGAGGCCTAGAAGCACGAAACTTACGCTGAAGCTATGGGTCACGATGGTGTGCATCTAAGAGATTTTTTCAAAATTCACTTTAGAATCTTTAAAATTAAATGTTGAAGTGACCGATAGGCAATATTTTGTCTACACCACCAATACGCGACTGACGCATAATAAATCACATGACGTCATGGCCTAGTTTGTTTCCTACAAATTGTATTTAATGGAGTTCTTTTTCTCTTTTTGGAGATCTTCAAATGCTTCCATTGTTTGAAACTAAATTACGACTTTTTTACAAAAAGAATCGTCGCAAAAAAAGCATTCTTACAAAAAGTAAATGTTAGCATTTGCAACATGATTTATGTGTTGTTTACCATTCGCCAAACGTTGTCGGTTATTCAACGTGAAATTCAAGATTATAAAATTATTGCAAGAGCATGTGGATTCATGGAAAAAATTAGAAACAATAATACCGAGGAAGACCTTTTACAAACTGCACTCATAGTCGGCAGTGCTCCAACTTGATACATCTTTGCTCCGAACGAAAAGATATTTAACAATGTTTTTCAATAAGTTCTTCAAATTGCTTAAAAAATATTTCTTCATAGTTTAATGGTATTACTTGTGGAGTTATAATATTCTTATTAGTGGATTTTTTGATTTGTTTAATTATGCTTTTAGGACAATTAATTGTTCATGCAATGGTTTTGCTTAAGATCTATCTTTGCACCACAAATTAAACTGTAAATTAAAAAAAAAAAAAAAAAAAAAAAAAAACAACTTTAGAATACTTTGTCTTGCACCATTTTGGATATGAGCTCTCATTAAAAATATTTTATGCTTATTAGCTGCATCGTTGAGTTTCTATATTTCCCCGTGCGAAGCAAGGGTACGTCATTTAGTATTTAACAATCAAATATTCGTGTTTTTATTTTAAACAAATTTCTCTGTCATGGTAACCATTTTTTCTACCAACCACATACTCATTTATATCAATCGGCAGATGTTACATAAGCTTTGAAAAAGTCTCATAGATTTTTAGCCCATTTTACAGTTCTTTCAAACTAGTTTAGTAAAGTTTAGTTTTTATTAAAGTCGCACTAGAAGCAACACGAGGGCTATTGACGACGGACCTCGTAATTTTGAACCACGGTCAAGTGACGAGGACGACATCCGAACTGGCACCCCCTCTTCTAACTTCCACACCACGCCAACGGGAGGACTTTGGGCCCCGACAGATGTAACGTGATCAGCCCCGGCTACACGGCGGGTCTTTAGCGGCCAAAGATCGAACCCGCGATTGAACGAAAACCGTCGGCCACGAATCCGAAGCCATAACCACTTGGCTACTGCGGCCACCAGTTCTTTCAAACATTGTTAATAAAAAAAAGATTTTTAATTCAAAAAAGATAAAATTCATTTTAATACTTAGAAAATAAAATACTGAATATTGTTTTTTTTTTTGTTTATACTGTTTTAGGTATAAGCACTACACAATGTACAACATTTATATATACACGTAGTATATTTTGGTTTTTACCGTTTACAAAGTAGAAAAATTATTAACTCATATTATTTTGTCAAAAAAACATTAACAAAAATTTTGATACCGAAATATGGATTCATATGTTTCCTTCAGGAAAACAAAACAAAAAATCTCGATACTAATTATTTTCAGATATTTCCCCTAATTCACGAGTTCGGATTGTAACAACAGGATGTTACAGGCAGTAATTTATTAGCAGAAAATTTTTCCTAACAATATACTCGTAAGTCAGTCTTGTAAGTCAAGGTTTCTAATTTCCACGACATGGAAATTAAACACCTCATACTAGGAGATATTGGATTATTTTGAATGCATCTCATTTTCTATAGTTTCTAATGGCGAAGAAAAACAAATACACCTATTTTATTTTAAAGGCAAGCAAAGAATGATTGCAAAAAGAACACCTATCTAAGCAGAAATCAAATCTAGAGTCTTCATATTTAGTTATAGGACAGTTGCGTCCTTTTATACACTTAAACGAGTTAAAAAAAAACAACACTTATTTCTTTACTTCCATTTCAGTTGTCTAAAATCTAAGAATCTAAATTCAATTCAAACTCTACCTATACGGCGAGCGAATAAAGATATGATTATGTGTGTTACGAATAAATTTAACACTTCTTTTTTACTTCATCAAATACAAAGATTCCTAAATAAATGTTTTATCGCAATATTTTAAATTAAAAAGATAAACTGGGATAGGCTGTAAAAATTGGTCTACCTGACGTTAAAGAAAATCTAATTCAAAAACTATTAGCAAAGAGATATGTATCTACTTTTTTTTTTAAAGTATACAGGATTAGACATATTCATTGAAATGCCTATTGACTTAGCATACAGAATGTGATTCGAATAGAATTTAATATTCATTATGAGATATATTGATGAATGTAGAGCTAAATTTGATTTTGGTATCAAAAAATTTATTTTACAGTATTAAAAAATAAATTCGCAACGTATCGAAAAAAATCCCTGTGAAGTATTCTCTAGAACAATGCAGAGGAGTGCTCAAAACACTGAGAAATGGTGATTAAGGTCAAAATGAATTTATGATTTTTCATGATTTCGGCGTGTGCTGTTAGTCTATGAAAAAATTCAATGCGCCGAAGATTAAATGGATCGCCATAGATTCGGTTCCTAAAAAGTGAGTTGCGATGTTTTAAAGTTTCAATGCTGATACGTGATTTTTACTAGATATGTAAAATTCGTGTTGTTTGCACACATGATCACAAACAATAATTATAAAAATATCATTTTCATTCAGACTGAATTCTGCAAACTTCATGCATTCTTTCAGATGAAGATATCTATTTAGTCAATATTTTTCCTCCTAATGCTTAATTGTCCTTTTTTCTTTCTATACAAAGTATTCTTTCAAATTACTTTTAAAAGTATAATTTTTCTTTAATATAGAACTGATATTATCTTTCTTTCTCGATAATTCAGCATGCAAAATCCATTTCAATAACGTAAGTTTTGACAATAATATTTCTATTTCAACAGCAGTAAAAATGTTTTATTCTGCTAGAAACATTTCATACTACATAATAAATTCCATTTTTGAACGCAGGTGTAATCGTGTCCTTGAAATGCAGTTAGGGTGTAGGAGAAAATTCTTGCTTATTGTACGTTAAAAACGAAGGCGTTTCGAGTTGTTCTTGTAGCTGCTCTGATAAGTTTTCATAAAATAATCCACACACATACAGCTTATTTCATCATAAATAATCAACTAGAGTGATTTCAAATCAAAGTAAAGTCTAAGGTTATAAAGTGATTTCAGAATGAGTCTAAAGACCTTCAAAATAAAGCTCGATATAATTTTAACATTCCTTGTATTTTAGTATTAAATAAAATTATTTTGAAAATGTCCATTTGTGAGATGTATCAAACGAAAAATACAGAGATTACCCTAAATAAGGTACTACGATTAATTGAAAAGTTATTTTTAATTTTAATTAAATTAATATCACATTCCTACTGTGCATAGGTAGTTTTTAGATGAAACACACTTTTACAACTTTGAAGCAATGATAAAAAAAAAAGTCATAATCACAAGCAATAGCTTTCTAAAAAAATGCAATAATACTATTGATTTCTATATGACAGAATTATGTAGAGAATAAAATTAAAAGAATAATTAAAAGTTCCCTTTTCCTTCGTCTGCAGCGATTTAATTGCTCAAAAAGTGCTTTTAATCACTTTATAAAAAAAATTACACCGCCGTAAAATAATATATCGCGTCCCTATATAACTACTCTAATTAAACTGTAACTTTTACAAATAAATTCAATAAATTTCCAAAAATAAAGAGGCACGGTCAAGAGAAAAAATAAAAATAAATTAAACAACATCAAAAATTTAGCAGAAAACTTTTTAAAAAGTCACTATCATTACTTACTATGTTATTCAAGAGCTTGGTCAGAAAATTGAAAATGTTGGATTTTAATTTTTAATTATAATAAAATAGCGAATGCAACTGTACATAAACTGTGAAGTCACTACATTTATTATTATTATAAAATGAATTGCATACCTAATTATCAATTAATAGAATTTAAATTTTACGCGTTTTTTTTTCGTGCATAATAAGTTATATGAAGTTATATTTCAAATAAGTTATGTGAAGTTTTTCCCTCCAGATACTGAATTAATCATTTATGGTTTAATTATATTTTATTTTCAATTTTTTGCTGCCAATAACAATTTGTTTTTCATATGCTGATGCTCTAAAAGAGAAAATTAGAGTTGATTGAAGCAATGTGTTTTTGCGTATTGTTTGTTCCACAACGAAGACAATGAATATTATTGAGCAGGCAAAAATTTCACCTCATGATTTCCACAACGCGTTACAACATAATTGAAGCATGAACACAATTTATTGAAAAAAAATAAATTCCAGTCTAACATTTGAATTTAGTTTAAGAAACAACATTTTATTAATAATTATTGCAATGGTTCAAATGCTTAAATTTTATGAGGTGCTTAACTCACTTTGAAAATAAGTAAAATTATTTTCAATTAAATTTAAAAATAAGCCTTTAAAAAAAACTTAATTCAGACGATTATAACGATTAGATTAAAATTCCAGCTTGTTAAATGAAATGGTAATTCAAATTTTTTTCATAATTTTGAAGGACAAATCAAGAAAGCTTTAATTAATTAATTTACAATTCAGATTCTCTCTTCTCTCCTTTCACTTCAATGAGTTAAAACTTATTTTTATAAATATCTTTTCAATAACACAAATTTCCCTATAAAGTGAACAGAATTCGCATAAACGAAGTAAAAAAATATACCATTATAAATACAAACAAAATATTCCCAAACCGGAAAACTTGTTAGTAAGCCTCTGTTGAGTGAATCATAAATCTTTCTCCGTCATTTACCATTTGTCGCAGTTTACAAGTTACTACAATTTCATTTGGCGATTTTATTTCAGGAAAAAACTAATCACTAAAAATAAGTATTGATAACTAAGAATACGTTTTTCAAAATATATATCCCCTTTCACCATCTGTTGCAGACAGTCCAAAATACATCAATAGGCAATAAAAATTAATTTGAAATTAAAAAAAAAAAAAAAAGACTAATAACGACACAAAACCGTGTTCTGGCTACGCTATTTTATAGAAAGAAACATATATTTCTAACTTATTCAATTGTGCTTGAATCAATAAATTTTTGTGTTGTTCGCCATGGCTCCTGAAATCCACGGTAAAAATGACGGGTTGGGAGAAAACGTGCTTTAAGCTTTCCATTACAGCGCCGTACAGCGGTTGTTCCCCAAGTGTGGTGTCCTTGCTCTCCGCCAATGCAATGTATGGTGAAAATCGCTAGTTTAGATGTTATCTATCACCCCTGAAATTTTTGCCGATGAGTTTCGAAACAACCCGTGTTTTATCCATAATTTACATTAACATTGCAGCATTTCTTCAATCCGAAAACATGGGTCCTATTCTTTACCAAAAGCCGAAGAGAGCCTTAAGGTACACTTAACTCTACACGCGTTATAATAGTTAGTACAGACGCCAGGCATCCAGGTGCAACGAGTCTGATTATATGATGACGTCAGAGAGATGAAATCAGATGAATCGGATGTATTTTCTAAGAAACAAAGGAAGTATCCGTCAGCCCCTAACGAACACACCTGCTTGTTTTTATCGACTATGTTCTAATGTTGTTTTACTGTTCTAATGATGTTAATGGTTTTAATGTCTTTATTAACTTGATGTAAGATATCCATAGGATGAAAGATGAGAGAGATAAAAACTTATGTAGAGGAAATATTGTTGAGCTGAATTTCTTTGTCTGGGTTTTTAGTATTGAAATGGAATGGGCTGTTATTTTCACAAGCTGTATGTTCTGTCAATTTTTTTAAAATTTTCTAAAAATGAAAACAAAGTTTTACGTTTTTTCCTTCTTTTTTTTTTCTCGGAAAAAAAATAAAACATAGATTAAAATGCTCAGCAAATTAATCAACGATGCAGCTATCAATACCCATTTTAGAACACAAAATGCATTGTTCTAAATTTAGTGCAATATTATCAAGTTTAGAATTCTCTGTTTAATTGAACACAATTTTTGCGAGAGTATTAAAACAGAAATTTACAGTTATTTCTTAACAAGTAAAAATCGAAAAAGAATGACTATTTAATAAAAACGTATTATTTTGATATAATTGATTGCACATGAATTAACTCTAATCAGAGAGATAAATAGTTAAGTACTAAATAAATGCAATAAGTTTGTTACAATTAAATCAGTTCGGAATGCTTTCGAAATTTTCAACAAAAATTCCTATAACTGTGAAAAATTTGAAAAACTCTCCGGTGTAATTATATGATAGAAACGATCAGGTGAAACCGAATTAAATTTATGGGCTTGGATAGTGACGAATAGAAAATATGCGAACCGAAGAGCATATTTTCAAAGATTTCATACAATTAAATACAAATAATAAAGATAAATTACTTCAAATATGAAAACTTTAAAGACAATTAGTCTAGCTTTATATTAGTTTTGACATTTTAATTTTTAAACAAATAAGATCATAATAATAGTACTCCATTCGATTTGTAACCTGTAGTACAACTCAACACAAAACACACAACTCAGCTGCTTTTTAAATTACAACAGAATATTAAAATGAATCTAATAAAACGATTTTTATTCCTCTGTCGACAAACATTGCAACACTTTTATATGACAGTAAATCCGTATTTTTTTTTAAAAAAAAAATCTTTATTTTATAAATATATACATTAAACAAATACATTTCATATCTTTAAAAGAAACTTAAAGCTATAAAAGAACAAAAAAAAAAAAAAAAAAAAAAATCAACGCACTTAAATTTCCTTTTCAGATTTTTTGAAAATAATCCACAGAAACGCAAATTAATTCCTGCACATAATGGGAAAGCAAAGTATTAATGAAAAACAAATCACAATGATTCATATTCATATTGAGAGAAACTGAGAGAGTTTGATATTATCCTTTTAGTGGAAAAGCCTGTCGAAATAACTAAAGAACTAAGTTATTTTAAAATTAGAAATTAAATCGCTTTTATCCATGATTCTATGAAGAAATTTTTAGTAAAGAGTTTTTAAAAAAAACTTTCTCAATTCAAGACATATTTTCAAAAATAAAAAGTTTGAATTCATACAATAAAATCTTGCATAGAAATATAAAAATGCGCTCTCGATATTTACAAAATTATTGTTAGCAACGACAAATAATTAGACAAAATTAAAAATACAATCAAAATCAATTAAAATTTTAAAAAATCAATCAATGAAGCATGATCACTTTATTGTATGCGTGGTGGTTGGGGATAGCCTTCTCCCACACTTACAAATTTCAATGCACTGAACTTCCCTTCTTCCTCTTTAGCTTTTCGAAAACTTTCTTAAAAAAGAAAAATACATAAATATAAATCTTTCTCTCAATCACGACACCTTCGAGAAAGGTAAAACAATAAAAAAGAAAAAAGTCCTACTCGAAACCATTAAAAGATATCAGAATAAGCAAAGGAATTTTTCCTCTCTTCCTTGGGAGTAAAAAGAGACATGCAATCCTTTCACACAGTCTATATTTTATTCTCGCGTTGTTTCTTTTTTATCTTTCAAACCGCTAGGATTCCTTTTTATTCAAATCCAAAGCCAATCTTTAATAAGCAAGGAATGTAGTGAGGCTATCTATATCTAAATTGACCACACAACTACCCCAAATGGAACCAAACGGCTCAATTGAACGTTTCTTGTCCATTCTCCAGAACAATTTTTTTTGCCACGACAGCAAAGATCTAGTAGATTGACACGAAGAGGAGGACGTCAAAGTGTTATGGGGGATCTTTAAGGTGAACACTAAGGATGCTAAGAAGAAAAGAAGACACCAACTACATATACATGGCGAGGGAAATATAGCTAAATGTAGCATCACGCGAAGATTTAAGTGTATTTCCAGGGGAAAAAGAAGCAGAAACATCTGGTAAATGACAGAGACGTTGATTCATTGGTTAAGCTCCCTCGGTGCCCAAAAAGGCTTTTAGTATCAGGAGCTTCCGGAGAAAAAGTGAGAGGGATAGGATGGGACAAGCACGCAAAGGCGATTACAAACGGTGCTTTGGATTCTTTTACTCAAGGCATATTTGGCATAGGTATACGAGATCATTACGTTGTAACTAATCTCATGAATATATCTGTCGATGAGAATCGAAATTAAGCGATAAGAAAATGAAATTGTGAAAAGCACTATTTGAATAAGAGATTGAGTAAGAAAGATGGAACTTTATATTATTAAATTAAAATGTGCATATTTTCATTACCAAAACAATCATGGGTTGCAAAATATTTATACAGAAATGGATTTACTAGTTCTTTTATCTCGTTTTTTTCCCCAGACATATTCATAAATTCGCATAACATAAACCGATGCCTGGATGACCAAAATTCTCATATCTATTAATCCACATCCTGCAGACATCTAAAAGAAGGAAGAGTTTTTAATTTAATAATAGTCTTTAATTAAGACTGAACAAAGAGAAAACAAATGTGATGGTTCTTGCCAAACAACGCAACGATTAACTACTACTGTTTTAATATCCGTTTGATGCGACACTCTCATCTATACTTCAAAAAGGGTCAATGTTAGATACTAGTAAAATACCCTACGTTTATCTTGAGAAGAATCATCAACAAAAATAGTTACCAGTAACTTTAAGCAAAAATTTAATTCTGTTATAAATGGTAATTTAATGAAAATTAAGGAAAAAAATTAAATTTTGAGTTTTGAAAGTATTTTAAAATGTTTTTTTTTTAATAACGGGACTAATATGTGTAAGAAAGAAAATTGAAAAATTCTAAAATGTATGCTAATGTAATAAAATATAACAAAGAAGACATTCAAGAAACTACAAACAGAAAGAATTTTAGTTAAACGAGATTCTTAAAAATATAATTTTATCTGCAAAGAAAGGGATGAGGATCACACATTTATCAATACAAATAATTCGACGTAGATTAATACCTCTAAAAAATGCAACAGAATCTGTTAAAATATATTTTCCTTTACAGAAATAAATCTTCATTTAAAGAAATAAGGGAGGGGGGGAGTAAGCATTTTTCAAAAAAAAAAAAAAAAAAAATTACCGAAAACTAAATGTAAAATTAAAAAGGAGTGAAACAAAAAATTTTAAAATAAAAAATATCAGTTAAGAGATATGCTTAGTTTTTATGGACATGTTATTTCATTTCAAAATTAGCTTTTCATAAACATTAAAATATTATTGGGTGATTACAAAATTAGATTTCTCCTAATTCTATATTTTTGAAGATTTGACAATAAGTGCTGAAATTTTAAATACCAATCTTATCCCAACATCCGTAATAAATATAAAAAGAGGGCACTCTTTATAAATGTTTTAACAAGCATTTCTTACGTTCCAGTACAGTTCATTTACTTTAATGAGGAAACAATCGGATGATAAAAAATTAGTAAATATGAAACAGTTAAAACCACGTTGAAAACTCAAACTGGGAAGGGAAAGAAAAAAAAAACTATTAACATTTTTTAACAAAAGTATTTACCATGATGGAGAAACAAGAATTTTGATGTAACAAGTTTTAAAAGATTCGGGAAATTTAATTATATTAAGCATTAAAACCATTGATCAACAATACTCGTATACATATAAATATATTAAAAAGAAATATATTGGGTTGGTTGGTTGTAGTAACGTCGCACAAATACACTTGGGCTTTTGGCGACGGACCTCGTAATTTCGAACCTCGGTCAAGTGACGATACCTGAGCTGACACCTCCCTCTTTTAACTTCCACACCACACCAACGGGAAGAAACGTATTCGAGTTACGAGTCCTAATAAAATAAGTAGAAAAGGGGATAAAAGTTAGGAAATTAAATAGTTGATTTTTTTTTTATCATAAAGGTTGACACACTTCGTAATTTCAAACCATTATCAGACGACATTTGAGTTGGTATTTTCAACCAATTAACTTCAATATACACCTCGATAAGCCCAAAGAAATTTGCAAGACTTCCATATTTTCAGAGAGGTTTTCGATGGAATACGGAATCGAGACTACGGCTGGATGCTACGAAATTCACAATCTTATAATCCAGATAAGGTTGTGAATACGGTCTGCGGGCCCAATATCAAAAATAAAAGCAAAACAACTATTTTTTACAACGTTTTTATATATTTTATTTGGTGCGTATCAATGTATCATCAAATTTTTCGATCGTTAATTTAACCAACTTCCCATCAAGCTAGAGCTCTGAAACTTTGGGAATCGTTCTTACTCGCCTAAGAATGCAATATTTAGACAAGTTTTAACTAATATTTCAATATATATATATATATATATATATATATATATTGAACGTTAAGTCCGCGAAGCGGACTTAACTTTCAGCCAAAACGTTTTTTGGTAACGTTTTTAAAAACGTTGGTCTTTATCTCGAATTATTTAAAGTTGAGAAGTAAATTTTAAAAAAAATAAACAAAAACACACAAATTTGTTATATCTTTTTAAATTTCAAAAAACTTTGTCAATATAAATACAGCGCAGTACTCTATTCTTAGAAAACACTTAAAGAATTTTTCCGGATGTGAACTATTTACGCATTCCATTTTGTGCTCTCTAGCAACACATTTATTCACGAAGTAGCATATTGTGATACTATTGCTAAGCAATGTATCACAAACACTAACAATTTGTTGAAAAATTCATATATTTTTATTCATATTTAGTTATTTTTTATTCACTATTTTTAGCAAAGAAATCAGTAACTAGAGGATATGTGATGTAAAAATATATTGCAGCATTAGGATATAATTAGAAGAATTAATTACCAAGTAATGTATTTAAATAAAGAAGTTATTTCCAGATTCATCAATATTTTTAATGTGACGATATCATTAATTTCTTTGGAACGATATTACGGAAATGATAGGCGCAACATCATAATGCTACACAAGTTTAAGTTTTCCTTATTTACGACATACACACACAAAAGCAGTTTATGACAATTTATCAGAATCAATCTTAGGAAAATACATCCCCCCCCCTCTAATTTAATAAATTTTCTTATGCATAACATACGAGAGCAAGATGTTATAAATTAAAATATTTAATTGAACACAAACGCATGCCATAAAAAAAAATTCAAACATTTCTGATCTGGAAACAGATTTACTAGATTCTATTAAGATATCATGGCATACATGGAACTGATACACAAAATAAATGGAATGGTTTCTTTATTCGAAACACGAGCAAGAACTGATTAAATTCGCAAGTTAAGGAATCGCTGTAGAAAAAAATTCGATTTAAAGTTGTTTTTGCTAATGCTAAAAATTTGAACCCAAACCCAGACCATTCTTCTACGATCCGGATTTATAGGGAATTAATGTTAGGAGGGAGGGAAAAAAAATGTTTTCCATCCGAACATTTTTCAGATAGAAATATACTCTTAAATTCATTAAATTATAACTTCACAATCCTGCAGACTAGGAATTTTTAAAACACTTCGCTTTGCAATCACTTTCATTCACTCAAATATTTTCGCGAACCTAATAATAATGTGTACGAACTAGGTATACAAATTAAAACATCTTCTAATAATACCAGACAAAAAAAATTATCTTTTTTTTTCTGGCACAGAAGTTATTTTGGCTGCATCGTATTAAACCGACTGCGTTTCATACGAAAATGGCCATTAAAAATGAGTAACATCCCCTTCTTTTTTTTTTGGCTTTTTCCGAAAAAAAAAAAGGGGGGGGGGGGGAAACATTAAACAAATGAAATATATTTTTATGTGAAATTTGACCTATAATAAATAGCAAGATTTTTTAAAAAAAATTAAAAACTAGATTGCAGAATGTAGTGACGTTGAAAAAATATTATTTGAATTTCGAATTTCATAATACGAAAGTGTCAGTAAACATGTTATTTATAACTAGTCATGAACTTTTAGAATTTAACAAAATTGTGTACTAAATTTGACTGAATAACAATGAAAACGCTAATAAAACTATTTATCTGCGACTAATAAAAGTATAAGGAACCTTTGAAGACAATTCTACATACAGAACTTTCACTCTCCTTTTACGCAGGCTTTCGCTTCCTTCTCTCTCTCTTTAAAGAAATCAACAAAAATCACTCATCATATGGTGATCTTATCTTCACTGGTATATATTACATTGCGGGAAATATCTTCGAGGTTTTTTTTTTTTTTTCCTTGTTCGTCTGTTACAGTTCCTAGTTTTTCGAGGAAAAAGTACAAATGGGAAGCCAAGAAGTGTATTTTGAGTGACATCCGATATTTTAACGTCTTTAACTGTTTAAGAATCCGTTTACTAATTCTTTATAATTTGCGGCTTTGGTATTGCCCAGAAAACCGTGAACCATTGTAGCATAAACCATCCAGACAACCAATTCTGGAGTATTTAATATATCCTTCAATTTTTCATGTTTCAAAAATTTCCTAATCTGTATGTCAAAGAATATTTCTCTTTAGTTTAGCATCGTTTACATTTAAGAAATGACTCTTAATACAGGCAAACCTATTACCATTTTTGTCCATAGCTTTCAAGAAATTTTTAAATTAACCCTTCTTTATATGAAGAGGGGGTAGAAATACATGCTTTCGGTACATCACAAAGGCGAATTATACATTATGTCGCCCCAACTCTCACGTGATATCTCATTATTCAGAGGGACGATTTAAACATTACGTAATTCTCTCTAGGAAACCAGTCTAACAATTTAGTGTTTGTGATCTACTTCCATTGGACACAGGAAACCACAATACTTTGAAAATCCAAAAAAATCCGAGTACTAAGTCTATGATTTTCATATCTCCACACAATTGCCAGTTGTACTTGATGTACCGTATTTCTTTTACAAAGACAGATATATTTTGTATACGTTTCTTTCATGACTACAAAATGTGCCACTAGTATTGTGGCTTAGAATTACAACTGTGCTGTACAGCTTTAAGGCTAAGTCTCAGAAGAATATGAACAACTCAATTCCCGAGGGATGTATTCGAAACCAATAAACCATCAATATTTATATATACACACATGAAATTTTGCATTGAAAAATATTCATGCCTTTTTCGGTGCAATGAAATTCTTGTATAAGGAACCAGTCAATTTCACTGCAGCAATCTAGACTCTAAAATTTCGAGCTGGTATTCGGTAAGATTCAGGTTTCAGATTAAATCGTTAGATTCTCTTTCCTGAATTACGTACGATTTTGTATACGATTAGAACTGAAAGAGAGATCAAGTAATGT
This sequence comes from Nephila pilipes, assembly GCA_019974015.1. NCBI lineage: Eukaryota > Metazoa > Arthropoda > Arachnida > Araneae > Nephilidae > Nephila > Nephila pilipes. The sequence continues at coordinate 200,293 of BMAW01035044.1, read as the reverse complement.
TGATGGTTCGAATTCTTCTCGTATTTCTTCTGACCTGTGGAGAAAGGCAGAGATAACACATCGATCAATAACTCCCGAGTCTAACATTGAAAACAACATTTTTTTTGCAAATTTTTTTTTTATCATCAACATAACACCTTTTGTTAATCACCTTTTAGGGTGATACAATCGTTCCAACGCTTTTTTTTTTTTTTTTTTCAAAAAAAAAAAAAATTTTTTCTTTTCGCAAGAAATCTTTTTTGTTGCGAGTAAATAGCGATAAACAGCTTTCTGAATCATCGACTCGTTGCTGTTTTTGTTCCATCGAAAGCAATCGCGGCACCCACTTGGAAAAAACCTTTTTCACTTCACTTCAAAAAACCTTTTTCAGTAAATACACTTCCATATGATATCTGTGTCATCTCAGCAATCTCACGGAGCTTCACTTTACGATCTTTCATTATAATTTTTGTCACTTCACTCACATTTTCCGGTGTAACGGCTTCCACAGGTCTACCCGAGCGTTCCGCGTCATTTGTGTCGGTTCGACCACGTTTAAACTCGGCAAACCACCGACAAATCGTTGCTTTTGATGGACAAGAGTCCGGGTTACATTTTTCAATCCATTGTTTCGCTTGCACGGTGTTTTTACCCATTAAAAAACAATGTTTTATCAGAACACGAAACTCGGTTTTTTCCATTTTTTAAACAAACTACAAAACGACTTTACTCCAACCTCGATAACTCAGCTGTTTCTGGTCCGATCGACTTAAAATTTTGACACGTTTCAAGCAAAGGTTAGTACTCTAGAAAGACCTGGTTACTGGTTTACTACGAGCGCCATCTCTGGGTTAGTCTCGGGCCGTGTTCCTTTAGACTAACATGATGATAAAATGTCTTCTTCGGGAAGATATAAGATCTGGAAAAAGAGTTGTGAACAGTAAAATTTATTCATAACGCAGATTTTGCTCTATAAATTAATCCTTTGGTTTCTTTAAATAAACACAAAAATATTGTATAGCACCATCATCAAACAATTGTTGTTCTTTTACAGATTCCAAACAAATGAAAGATTGAATGAAAATAAAGAAGCATTATGCCAACATACCGAAAATAAAAACTCTTTCTCCTAGTTAACACTACATCAAACAAAAATTTCGACGAAATATAAATGCGGTTATAACTCATTATCTTCTGAAAGAAGTAGCACTTAATCAAAAAAAAGCAATGGCCTTCATTAATAAAGATTACAGTCATTTCGTTTACGCGCCGGTAAAACGACTAATCATTTCATCACTAATTCGGATTTTACACCGTACTTAGCGAAATAAAGTCACTTACACGCCATAGTGCGAAGAGTTAAAGGAAGTATCAAGACATTCAAAAGTTTTTTCAAGCAAAGCGCGGCATTTTATTTATATCATCGAATAGCGTGTAATATTTCGGTTAGTACTTACCTAAAAAAGATATTGTATTCATTGCTAAACGTTGTGCAAAATTAAGATGAAAGAATGATTGTGATTGAGATTGTTTGATATTATATTAATATTTGTTAAGTTAATATTAGATCATCAAAAAAAAAAACATGTAAATATTTCGGAGTATAAACAAAATATTACTTCATGTTTTCTAAACTCATAAGTTTTTTTTTTTTTCGAGTGTACATTAATCTTAACTAACCAGAATTATGTTAACACTTCTAAATGTCTTAATGCAATGTTCTTTAAAACTTCTTTGAATTTTTTTTTTTTGAAGGATTTAATAATGGAACATGCTGTTTTAATATATGCTGATTAAATTGGTACTTAACCAGAAATATTTTACTATTCTGACAATATAATAAAATGTACTATTGAAACTGAATGTGCTGACATGTATTATATGTATGCATATATCTATGTGTGCTAATAAATTGATTTATTTATTCTTCAGGAGTTGCAAGAAGAAAAAACAAAAAATAAAATTAGTGATGAAATGATTAAATCGATTTTTATAAAGCATGCAGAGAAAGCATTAGCTTGTTGAAATAACTGCACTCTATGCTAAAATCAATTTGAATATATTCAGGCTTTATTATATTGAAATTATTGGTATTCTTTTTAAATTTAAAGTACAACATTCGCAATTGAAACAGGTTTATACTTGTATTCCATAATTTATATTTTGTCAGTCTTTGTTGTGTTATAGTGTTGCTAGAAGGGTTTTATTTTCTGTAATAATTGTTTTAATTCCTTGCTATTTCTGTCCACCTTTTCATTTGGTGAATGCAACAAAAAAAGTGTAGAAATTGGGCTCTGATGATGGACATTTATTCTTTACTTAATTTTTGTGTTTATTTTAAAGAACCAAAGTTAGTTGTTTTAGTTCGTAATGTATCATTTAAAAATCTGCAAGGTGAATAATTCCTCACTGTATTTACTTTTTCTTTTCTTTTTCTCAGATCTATTCTACTCATCTTCCAGAGATTTGGTAAGTTTTGCATTTCATCATATAAACAACCAGGTTCCAAAAATTTATTTCAGCTTTTGATATTGTTACTGTATGGATACAGAAAATCAATTAGTGCGAATTTTTAAAAAAGGAGGATAAATCGATTTTTATCTCATGTTTAACATATACTGTTTAATTAATAGTAGTTTGTCTGCTTACATTCATATTTTAGAAGTTTTACCAAAAGTAGGTTATAAAAAATGACTGTTTGAAAAGTTTCCTTTCTAATATCAACAATGTACAAAATATGTTTAGATGATAAAAATGAGTCTTATTAATCAGTTGAAAAGCATATCAATAGAATTGCACAACTTTGAAAATTGTGTGAATGGTTTTTTTTTTATAATGAAATCTTGATAAAATAGATATTTTGACATTAATCAGAATTTTATTTATTTTTATTTAAAAAACAATATGTATTTTCCTTTTTTATTTTTTGGTTGATGCATGTATTAACTAGAAATGGATATAGTAAGTACTTTACTTTTCTGTTTTCTTTGTTAATTTATGTACATTTCTGATACCTTGTAATTTCTATTTTAATCCTGAGCATTATGATATATCATCTATGCAATGCGAAGTAATATAAAACAGTTTGATAAAATGATGTGATTATTAAAAAAATACATAATGCTCTGAATTATTTGTCAAATAATTCAATGATTAATTATTTGGATTATGGTAGAGTTTTTTCAAGTAAAATGTTTAAAATTATTTTTAAGTCAAAAAAGAATAAAAAATATTTTTAAAATTACAACTTTTGTTTTTAGTTATCAATTATTCATAGTGATATTTATATAGGTGTATTATTGCTAGTTCTGGTGTTCTATTTGTTTGCTTATGTATTATCCTTTGATTGTAGAATATTCTAATTTCTGGAAGAAAAGACTACACCATATAAACCTTGATCAAGGAAAATAGTGCAAAAAAAAAAAAAAAAAATGTAATTGCCTCAGAAGGTGCAGCACTAAATTGAACAATTTACCGACTTATGATCTTTTGAGACTGTAATAAAAAATCATTCACAGTCTCAAAATCTTGCCCATGTTGTGATATTAACATGTCAGTTTAGAAAAACGCTATGAAACCATAACTGAAAAATAAGTTATAAGCAAGAAATGTTCGAAACATACTCTGCATTCATTAATATACTTATATTTCTATCTCATCAAACAAGTCCCTATTATATGTAATACTCTTACTGCATTATGTGTGTTGCAACTGAACACTGAATAAAATTTTTTACTTTACTTTGTTAAAAAAAATTAGAAAACTGCTGATCATGAAATATCAAAATCTATTCTTCACCATCTGATCATCATATTCATTCTCTGATTCTTATAAATGGCTTTTCAGTATGTACACCTATTTAAATAAGGAAGAATGTTTGTTTCAAGATTTTGTTAAGGGTAATAAGTCCAGTAGATCCATTCAAGGAAAGAATCTTAAAAACACAATAAAGTTTGCGTGCCACTGGGTGCCTTGATGGGAACAGACTAGGTGTGAACCAAGTGATATTTACACGACATCTTGCAGAATATATTTTTTTAAGCAACTGCAAATTCTGCTGATAGAAAAGCTACACCACTGGAAAGCAAGTTCTAAACACGGAAATACAGCAGCATATCTTCAGAATTTTAAGGTCCTTAAATATTTTTTTTCATTATTTATAAACACAAATTGCTGGTTTCTTATCAATTTGAGGCAATTGGCTTGTTGAGTTGATCACTATTAAGCCTTTATGTTAAAAATGTCATAATCATGCATTATGTATAACATCTCCGCTTTATTTTCCCTTCTTCAAACTAGACATTTCCGCTTGTCTTTTATGTTAAGTCTGTGTATTCAAGAAATACATATTTATTATATAGTTTTTATTTATTTTTGAAAAAAAAATGCCTGAATGAATTTTATTGTAAAATAATTTATGTATCTTATATTTTCCTTAAAGAACAAATTTGTTTTAAGTATATCATATTAATTTCAAATACATTATATTCTTTTGACTATCTTCAAAAACATGTTTGAATTATCTAAAAAAACACTATCATTTGAGCAAAAACTGTGGTTCTCTTACCATTTGATAAGATAGAGCCTTCTACCACAGCATCTTCTAATTCTTTTTAAGTTTTAACAATTAATTAGTTATATTTCTATAGAGGTAGTAAGATTAAAATTTATATTCTTTCTGATTTTAACCATTGTTAAATATCACTTCCTACCCATGTGTTACATTAAATTTTATACACGTTTTCATGTTGGTATAATATTTTATGTCTTTTTTCCAGAGAGAAAGTTTCAATTTATATACAAGAAGTGACTGCATATGATGACCAATTACAACACTTAAAATTAAAACTTTAAATAATAAATATATATAATACTTTGTGGTTAAGAAAGATAACCTATGACATAGATTTTATGGTTACCCATTTATTTGCATATCCAATGTTTCGCTTCTGATTTTATGACTACTTCTTGGAGATGTGCAACATTTATAGCACTCTAGTAAGTTTAGGTGGCTTTGTTGTAAAATGAAGGTTTCCAGACATGCAAGGAATTTGAATTGATTTACAGGAAATGATATGAACTGGATTCATACCATAAATGCAAGTGATATCTTTCTTTTTTTCTTGTTTATATGTGTGGCTTACAATGGCATTTTGAGGCATTATGTTTTTTCTGCTTATCATTATACTGAAAGCATTATTCTGTTTTAAGCTTACTATGTCAGTATTTAGTTTCACCACAATAATTTATGTGAATGAAGAAATCATCAAGAATGATGACAAGCTGTCCATGCATAGTTAAGATAGCTAAGTGTAGAATTAGGATCATCAGGTGTGGACACATATTGTGCATGTTGTTAACCTGTACTGCTACTAGTGTCGATTTTTTGTGCTTCTTGTCCCTTGTTTGGGAACTGTTAAAATGGGTTGTTTTCTGAAAATGGATTTAGCCATCTTAAAATATTCTTAGGGACAGGCTATAAATGAGATGGCCTAATTCAAAGTGGGATGCATCATGTATTGTACATGTTCATTGAATGTGTGCTGAATATCATTAACTTAATATTTTCGTGTTCCTTTATTTTTATTTGTTATAAATTTGCTCATATTTCCTTTGAAATTTACTTATAATTTAGTAGTTCAACTTTTATGTTCTATTATTGTATTAACATGGTAAAATGTCTGAATATGAACATCTGATAACCTAATAGCTTTTGGAACCTGGAAAATGTGCCAAAATTTTTAACATGAATGGTTTCTTGAATCCTAACACTGTTTGTATTTAAAACATCCAACAGAGGCCTTAAATGCAGAATACAACTATAGTTTCCGTTTCATCAAGATGTTAAGCAAGATATTTTCCATGGCATATGGAAATTTCAGGTTTGCTTCTAATTCCAGGCCTAAAGAGAAATGGACATGTTTTTTTAAATATTTTATTATACAACAGTCAAAATTATTAGACAAATCAATACAGTTATATATTTACATTGCATGTGTGGAAAGTGGTCTAGTGGTAAGCTAGTGGTTTTGGTTTTGGATTCAGACGCGGTTTTTTGCTCAATCTGCGAGGCTCATCTCTTGGTCACTAAAGACCCACCAGAAGAAGTGGGGCTTATGACTTCTGAATCTGAATGGGCCAAAGACTCCCAAGCAGCATGGTGGGGGAGAAAGAGGTTAGCTCAGGTGTTGTTCTTGGCCACTTGACCTAAGTTCAAATATGATTCTACCATATCACATGTTGTTTCTCAGCATATATTAATAAAAAAATGAACCAACTAATGCATGTGTGGAATACTAACTGTGACATTTCTGATGACCAGAATTATATCTAAATGCCCATACTAAAAAATGAATCTTAATGCCCATTGAGTATGTCGAAATTCCTTACCAGATTATCAAGTCATTAAGTGATATTTATAAAAACTTGCCAAATGGGTATAATCTGAGATATATCTCAATGAAATGGTATATATTGTTGATATACCATACTAACAAACATGGACTCCCAAAAAATTTTTTCAGCAATTTTTTTCCTCAAATGGTGATTCACATCCTGTCCATTCCCCCAATACTTGCCCCTAGCCATGCATGTATTATTCAGTTTGTTATTGAAAAATATATCATTTATTATGTTGATTTTTCACTGTTTGAGCTGTTAACCATTACTGCTTTGTGTTATTTTATAATGATATATCTATAAGATGTTATCAAGAAAGATAATCTGTCTTCAAACACAACATCCTCTTTCCCCCTCCTCATCTGTACTTTACATTAAATACAAGTTTTTGCTTTTCCTTTTGTTAATTTATGTTTTTTAATTCAATGCCTGAATTATTTGCTCTGTTTTAATGAAAATGCTTTGTTCATATTTTTTAAGAAATGTAGGCTGAAAACAGAACAATTCTATCAATTTTTGATAAAATGAAGGAAAATTTCTTCAGAATTTTGAACAATAAAAATTGAATTAGTTGACTTCAAGGTATCATTTAAAGTGTTGTTTAATCTAAGTTTTCATGGACAGTTCTAGTTGACGGAAAATAGCTTATGGTAACACACAGCATTTTTCTACATAAAATCATATAGTAGTTTTCACCATTGAATTTTCTAAACCAAGTATAAACTTTATACTAAACACACAATTATATATTATTAATATATATTACATTTTAATTCTTTGATTATTTTAATGCAATTGTTTTTGTTATTGAATACTCTTCACCAGTTCATTGATTTTCATTTCAACTTATTAATATACCTATAGGTTTTTATTTTGTCCATATACCAAAAACAAGTCTACCTACGTGATACATCCGTATTTATTGAATTTCCAGATTGTATGCCTCTGTTTAAACTGGAAAATTTTTTTGACGTAACAGAGGAATGGAACGTATCTCTGTAATTTCTGCAAATTATACCCCTTTCCTCCTAAATCTTGAAAATATTTTTATATGGTTATAAATGATATTGAACAGAAATGTCACCATTACCTTACCACCTAACAATAAATTTTGTTAGTTTGATTTGAAGAATTCTTTTATTTTATTTTGACCTTTTGAAACTTGAAAGCATCTACTGAATGTAATTAATGCAACTTTGTTTTTTAATCATATAGACAATATACAAAAAAAAAAATACTTAATGTCAAATTAGACTAGAAAAAAATGGTCGTTTATGTTTTGAATAAAGTATGACAACATGTTGCTTTTGGTGTTAGTGAGATTAATATTATTATGGAAAACATTTAGCCCATCATTTAAATAAACATATTAGGAAAGGAAATGGCGCGGTAAGAAAGTTCCTGAAATTTATGTTAAACGCCAAAAAAAAAAAGGTTACTGTGCTTATGATATGTTGAGTATTCACTTGATTGTGTACTGCAACATTAAAACCTGAATTTTATTCTCATGATTAAACTCATCAACACCCACAAAGTTCACGAAAATTTATAACAATATCAAAATTATAATGACGGTAGTAGTTTGAAAATTTTATTGAAATGGTCGTAACCAAGCAGATCTTTTGAATCTCTCATGAAAATTCAGTACAACTTTAAAAGATAGAAAACATATTCTGATATCAAACCAACGATCCTGTGCAGTATCTACCAACAATTTTGGCTATTCTAATGGAAATGCGTATTTTCTAACCCGGTCGAAAATCAAAGGTGAACTGTAATGGCAACGCATCATTCCGGACTTCTTTTTAAATTCCTACCCAGGTTTTTCATCCAATATATTCTTCCAAATTCAATCTTATTATGAATTTTGAGTTTTGATAGTCGCTTTTTTTCTTCTTCCCCATTTGCCTTTAATAGGTCTCCTGTTGCAACGTTATCTCTTATATGAAATTGCCACTTAACTTGATACAAATAATTTTCGTGCCATGTATACTTTTGAGTTTACTGTCTAATTTACTGAAATAAACTACTGAACAAACATGACAACTGGCCTAGCTAAACAGCACCTCTTCAGTTGTTTGAAATCTAATTATTTTTTAAACATACTGTAAAAGTATTGAGATTTTGTTAAAAAATGAGGGAATAAAACATATAAAGATCGTCTAAATTGAGTAAGACTTAGTTTTGACAACGATTTAATCGTAGCATTATGTTAAATGGTGATGAATAAAGACGACATAAGGAAAACATAATTGTTGGGTGTACATAGTTGTTTTTAAAGATTGATGCTTTATGAAATAAATATCTCCGCTGAACTTCCCCCGATTTTCGGAGGAATTGCCTCACATTCACATATTGATCCACTTGTCTTTGGTGAACGGTTGTCCTTTGGTTCTTTTTCTTGAGGCCAAAGTCATGGGTAGTCAATAAAGGAGGAAGTCAAAGCAACGTAGAAGACTTCCTTCTGAAAATTCTTGCACACCTTAGTCACAGAAGTTGAAATTATCAAATACTCATGAGTCTTTGGTTTATGCAGGGAATTTCTTTTAGGTACCAACATGTAACGCTGAAGGTTTTTGATTACTTGCTTTTAAAGCAATGGCTGTTTGCAATACCTATTGCATTTACATTTTGTGGAGAAGCGTGTTGTGCTCTCTTTCTTGATGTACATTCACCTGGTGGCATTCACCTGATTTACCACCAGATTATCTAGTACCTTTTGGCATGACTACGCGTTAAACCTGGGATTGAGGAGTGCCATCTGTGCCTCGATCGTCTAGGAAATTCACTTCAACAATGGAACAATGTAGCGTGAAAGATACTCAGACCCATACACATTTTTTCAGCCATATAAATCTCAATTATCACAGTTGGTAAATTTTAATATGATTGCACATTGACTGTGTTTGAAGGCCTCCCATGATCCGATCGTTGTATCATTTTAGGTTCACGCGGTCAGACAACTGACGTGCGATCCGACGATGCCGCCTGTTTTTCCTCCTACCGAGCCCTCTCCTAGTGCATTCACAGATTTTACATTTCGATACTCTTTTTAGTTCTTCGTTGCACATGCACGGCAGTCTCAATTTCATTAGACCCTTGTATAAATATCAGACACTAGTCTAAACAGTAATTAAAGTCCTATTAATTATTATCAAATGATACTGTCTAATCTCTGTCATTTTTGATATTTATGAATCTAATCTTTTTACTTGTTCTGCAAATTTCAATTCTAAATAAGTAAATATATTACTTTTTGTCTTTCTCTTATGCAATATCTTAGACAAAAATTATCACTGTGATAATTGATAGTAAAAGAATTCAAACAGTGAAGGCTTCAAATAAATTGTTACCCAACGAGAAGACTGTCCAATGCTATACACCAGAGGTATTATTTTTAGAATATATGGAACAGTGGCTTTTTAACACAATCTATAGTAATCAACTTCTTATTATGTTTTTTTTAGACATCATAAAAATGAATATTGCATCTTGTTGTCTATGCAAATGATCATTATTTATAATGATCCTCAAAATATCTGAGTTTTTTTGACCGCGCGTATGTACTTTCTAATTCTCTCTTTTACATGCAGCAAATTAAAATCAAGCCTACGTTTTCTACTACAATGAAGTTGTAATACATAAGGAGGATGTTAGTAGTGTAATGATTTAAATTTGTCTTTTGCTTCATGTTGAGAACAGGCCGTCCAGGAAACACATTTTCAGATTCATTTATTTAACTGCATTCTGAAATTTAAAACATTAAACACACACACCTAATATAAACACAATTTTCAAAATGTACTGTATGAAGTTAAAATGCATATTTAGACAACTATATAAATGACACTAAATATATAACAGAACATATTTTATGAAACAAAACAAAAAAAAATGAATTAACTCTAACATAACGAGGAAGTGTTATGTACTATGCCATATACCAAGGCTTCCCAAATTGTAAATGCTGGCCTCATTTGAAGTCCTCCAAATTTGTATCTGTTAGAAATTTCGGCAAATTTAAGCTGTAGATGCTTTTATAATGGTTTATAACCTTCAGAGATTTGCCCTAAATCTAGATAATATATAAGGAATTTTCGGCACCAAAATAATGGATCGATATCTTCAATTTTAACGATTGAAATTTTAAAGAAGATAAATAGTTAAATCTACAAAGAAATACTGAAGAGTCTATGTTTTGCAGTAAGTACATACATCGTTCAACGTTATTAGAAAAGATAGAAAATCAAAATTATTTTAGGTAGATTTTTTTATAAATTATTCATTAGCCAATTTCCTTTACGTTCTATACACTTTTTCAAACGTTTCTCTTAAATTTGTTAAAGCCATCTAAAAAGGCTGTCTGAAGGTCACCAAAATAGGCATCTCTTGAGATAATCCTTCGTCTGAAGTGAACTGTTATCCGCCGAGTATTTTCTTTTGAGTTTGAAAATAAATAAAAAAGTCTTGGTGGCCAACATGGTGGATGTAGTCGAGCTTTAATTCCATGATTTTGGCCATCGAAACTGTACAGATGTGCACCCATGGTTACTGTTTTCGGAAGATGATCTTTTTCAAATGAGGACTTTTTTTTCATGATTTCTGCCGAGCTATAACGACCCACAAACTCCAGCGGCTTTGTTTTAAAAGCGGCGGCTTTGTGCGGCCGCGTTGCCAAGCAAATGGACGGGCCAAGTTGTTGCCAAAAAATGCTGTTGGCGTTTTTGCTGCGGCTGGCGCGGCTACGGAAAAGTGCTTTGCATGCGCGTGTATGGCTGTGCCGCGTACGGCTGCGTTACAGCATGTGCGGCGCAGTTTGCGCATGGCTTAAGCGGGCGTTACTGCTGGAAAGAGGCTGGCGCTCAGCCAATTTTTGCCATAGTATGCGCGTTAAACTTATACGAGCCGCTTGAGGAGATATACTGTGAGCTTCATCCAACTCAGCGTTTTGATCTCTTTCTTGTTAAACTCTTCAATCTAATTGCTGCTTGAATTTCTCCCCCCCCCGTTTTCTCTCCTAAATAAACACGCCCCTGCTTCACTGACAATAAAAAATGAAACCAGTATGATGAAAATAACTTAAGATTTGGATAGATGTCTAGTGAGTAATGCTTTGCTGTAAACAAACTAATTTCACATGAGCGTCATCTCTTGATTTTCCAAGGACTTGTTGAACGAACCTGATGTTAAAAAATTCTTTTCCAGGTTTATTCTTCTTAAGTAGAAGTATCTATCTAGCCTGTTAGTATGAATATAGCGAGTTTAATGAAAGAAAATTACAATTTTATATATACCAAATATTATTTTCAAATTTCTAGTTGCACGTATTGATATATAACTAGGTTTTTTGCCTATGGATGAAAAATATGTTTAATTCATTTGCAAGCGCTATTAGCTGATTGTGATCTTAGAAAGGTGCCATCCTCATCCTTTATTATTATTATTAATTGAAAATATGTTGGAAAATGTAATTTGAGGTGGATTTGACTCATGAATAACTTTTTTTCCCCAAAAAAATCTTCTATCTTGAGTGCAACTCGATACTTTTTTTTTTTTAAATTTTTGTCATTTTTCCATGGTAAGCCTACAGCACAATATGAATTATTCTTTAGTGGTGCATGTAAAAAATGGGATTAGATTAGTTAGTTTCTGTAAGCGCGCTTCAGAACGAGATTGTCGATTGAGAACTCGTTTGCATTGATATAAGTATCTAATAGTCGTACCTGAAGTAACACATCAATCAATAACC
>BMAW01035044.1:173849-188156 GCA_019974015.1 Nephila pilipes | reverse complement strand
AGCAAAGGTTAGTACTCTAGAAAGACCTGGTTACTGGTTTACTACGAGCGCCATCTCTGGGTTAGTCTCGGGAGTTATTGATTGATGTGTTACTTCAGGTACAGGCTAATGGAATACTTATATCATGCAAGCAAAGTTCTCAATCGACAATCGTTCTGAAGCGCGCTTGCAAGAGAAGCTAACTAAATGTCTAATCCCCATTTTGCACGCATGCACCACTAAAGAATAATTCATTATTGCTGTAAGGCTTACCATGAGAAAAATGACAAAAAAATTTTTAAAAAAAAAAAAAAAGTATCGAGTTGCACTCAAGATGAAGATTTTTTTGGGGGAAAAAGTTATTCATGGAGTCAAATCCCCCCCCTCAAATTTACGTTTTTCCAACATATTTTTCAATTAATAATAATAATAAAAAAGGATGAGGATGGCACCTTTCTAAGATCACAGTCATTAATAGCGCTTGCAAATGAATTAAAACGCATATTTTCATCCATGAGCAAAAAACCTAGTTATATATCAATAGTGCAACTAAGAAATTTGAAAATAATAATTTGGTATATATAAAATTGTAATTTTCTTTCATTAAAAACAAAGCTAAATATTCATACTAACGAGCTAGATAAGTACTTCTACTTAAAGAGCTAAACCTGGAAGAATTTTTAACATCAGGTTCGTTCAATAAGTCCTTGGAAAATCCAAGAGATGACGCTCGTAGCATTGAAATTGGTTTGTTTACAGCAAGCATTACTCACTAGACATCTATCCAAATCTTAAGTTATTTTCATCATATAGTTTCATTTTTATTGTCGAGTGAAGCAGGGAGCGTGTTTATTTAGGAAAACAGGGGGGGGGAGAGAGAATTCAAGCGGCAATTGAATTGAAAAGGTTTAACACCGAAAGAGATCAAAACTGAGTTGGATGAAGCTCATAGTATATCTCCCTCAGTGTTTGCAAATGGGTAAATGAGTTTAAACTGGCCGTACATCCAACTAATGATGAAGGTCGTTCGGGACGTCCAGTGGAAGTGTCTACTCCCAGAATGATTGACAAAATCCACGATATGGTTTTAAGTGATCGATGAATCAAAGTGTGCAAAATAGTTGAGGCCACTGGCATATCGCAAGGTACAGTGTTTTCGGCAGCAAGTTTGCATGTAAAATAAGGTGTGAAAAAAATATCGACATGATGGGTGCCGCGTTTGCTTTTAGTGGAAAGTACACGCTATTGTGTGATCTCCGAAACTATTTTAGCGCTTTTTCGCCGCAATCCTGACGATTTTCTGCGTCGATACAAGCACGTAACTGGAGGAAACGTGAATACACTATTACACTCCAGACAAAGGAATAATCAAAACAGTGGGTTTTTGAAGGTGAATAGGCTACGAAGAAAGCAAAAACGGTGAAATCGGTTGGCTAAAAGATGATGACCTTGTTTTTTTGGGATGCCTACGGAATCATCAGCACCGATTACTTGGAAAAAGCAAAAGTAATAACTGGAGAGTTTTGTGGGTCGTTATAGCTCAAGCGAAGAAATCATGAAAAAAGTCCTCATTTGAAAAAGAAAAAAGATCATCTTCCATGAAAACAATGTATGGGTGCACATCTGTACAGTTTCGATGGCCAAAATCATGGAATTAAAGCTCGACTACATCCACCGTATTTGGCCACCAGACTTTTTTTTTTTATTTTATTTTCAAACTCAAAAGAAAATACTCGGCGGATAACGGTTCACTTCGAACGAAGAGTTATCTCCCAAAGAGATGCCTATTTTGGTGACCTTCAGACAACTTACCTTTTAGATGGCTTTAAAAAATTTAGAGAAACGTTTGAAAAAGTGTATAGAACGTAAAGGAAATTGTGCTGAATAATTATAAAAAAAAATCTACCTAAAATAATTTGATTTTCTATCTTTTTCTAATAACTTGTTGAACGACCCTTGTACTGCAGAACATAGACTCTTCAATGTTTCTTTGTAGATTTAACTATTTATCTTCTTTAAAATTTATAATCGTTAAAATTGAAGATATCGATCCATTATTTTGGGTCTTGAAAATTCTATTATATATTATCTAGATTTAGAATAAAATCTCTGGAAAGGTTATATTAAATTATAAAAGCATCTACAGCTGTAAATTTTGCCGAAATTTCAACAATCCCCAAATTTGGAGGACTTCAAATGAGGTAGCGACTTACAATTTGGGAAGCCTTGGTATAGCAGCATATTTTATAACACTTCTCATTTATGTTAGAATTAATTCATTTTTTTGTTTTTGTTTCATAAAATATGTTCTGTTCTATATTTAGTCATTTATATAGTTGTCTATAAATGCATTTTTAACTTCATACAGTACATTTGAAAATTGTGTTTATATTAGGTGTGTGTGTTTAATGTTTTTAAATTTCAGAATGCAGTTAAATAAATGAATCTGAAAATGTGTTCCTGGACCCTGTTCTCAACATGAAGCAAAGACAAATTTAAATCATTACACTACTAACATCTCATATGTATTACAACTTCATTGTGGCGAAAACGTAGGCTTGATTTTAATTTGCTATGTAAAAGAGGGTAGAAAGTACACCCATATAACGGTCAAAAAACTCGTTATTTTGAATCATTATAAATAATGATCATATTTACATAGACAGCAAATGCAACTATTCATTTTTGAAATTATCACAAAACACCAATAGAGAAGTTGATTCTCGATTGTATTTAAAAAGCCGCAATTCCATATATTCTAAAAATAATACCTCTCGAATTGTCAACTGTTGCTGTTGATAGTTAGATCTCGATTGTGCAGAATTAAAGCAATTTATTTGAAGCACTTCACTGTTTCGAATTCTTTTCACTATCAATTATCACAGTATTAATTTTTGTCTAAGATATTGCATAAGAGAAAAGCAAGTAATATGTTACTTATTTAATTGAAATTTGCAGAACAAGTAAAAAATTAAGATTCATAAATATCAAAAATGACGAGATTAAAATAAGTATCATTTGATAATAATTAATACGGACTTTAATTACTACTTTAGACTAAATTGTGATATTTATACAAGGGTCTAATGAAATTGAGACTGCCGTGCATGTGCAACGAAGAGCTAAAAGAGTATCGAAAATATAAAAATCTGTGAATGCACTAGGAGAGGGCTCAGAGTGGGAGGAAAACAGGCGGCATCGTCGGATCGCGTCAGTTGTCTGACCGCGTGGACACAAGGTAATTGCAAACGATCGGATCATGGAGGCCTTCAAACACAGTCAATGTGCAATCGTAAAATTTGTAACTGAGATAATTGAGATTTATCATAGCCTGAAAAATCTGTATGGGTCTGAGTATCTTTCACGCACTTCATTGTTCCGATGGTGAAGTGAATTTCCTAAAAGACGATCCAGTACAGATGGCACTCCTCAATCAGGTTTAACGCACGTGGTCATTACCCAAAAAGAGATTACTGCACTAGATAATCTGGTGAGGCAAAATCGGTGAATCTTTACGCAGGTGAATGTCTATCAAAGAAACTGCTTACACACTTCTCCACAAAATGTAATGTAACTAGGTATTGCGCAACAATACGTTAACTGAAAACAGTAATCAAAAACCTTCGACGTTACATGTTGTTCTAAAAGAATATTCTGCTGCATAATAAAGCCTCGCCAGAGTGTGCAGTGATGAGCTGCTTCTGTGACTAAGGTGTGCAAAGATTTCGAAGGGAAGTCTTCCACCGTTTAACTTTGACTTCTCACTTTGTGACTACCATGACTTTGGCCACTCAAGAAAGAACTAAAAGGACAGCAATTCACAAAAGACAAAGTGGATCGTATCGCAGATGTAGAATAATTCCTCAGAAAATCAGGGAAGTTCAACGGAGATATTTATTTCATAAGCTTGCATCAATCTGCAAAGCAACTATGTACAACAATTATGTTTTCCTTATGTATCAATCTTTATTCTCCATATTTAACATAATGCTACGATTAAATCCGTTGTCAAACCAAAGTCTTACTTTCAATTGGGCAATCTTTATATATGTTTTATTCCCCTCCCTTTTCTTTCCTGAAATACTAATACTTTTTACACAAAAATAATTTAAAAATAAGTCAGATTTCAACTTAATGAAAGAAGATTTTCTTTGCTTCTAAATGAAGTTATTAATATTTGTTCAGTGGTTATTTCAATCAGGAAATTAATTCAATTAATCAAAAGTAGTATACATTAACTTTGAAAATTGTTTGTATCAAGTTGGCCAACACTGAGCCCTATTATCAGGAATGAATTTACAACAGATATATTAAAGGGCAAATGGGAAAGAAAAAGAGCAGGCAATAAAACTCAGAAATTTAAAATAAATTCAGATTTAGGAAAGAATATATTGAATGAAAAACATAGATGAAATTTAAAAGAAATCAGAATGTCATTACCAACCCACAAATTCTGTACAATTTTCACGACCGAGTTCAGAAAATATACACATTTTATTAGAATAGCCAGAAAATTATTTTGATGATACCACAAATTAATTTAGTTTGATATCAAAGATATGTTTTCTATCTTTAAAGTTTATGCACATATTTCATGAGAAATTCAAAAGATCTGTTGATTTTGACAATTTCAATAAATTTCAAGCTACTACAATGTTATAATTTTGTCTTATTATAATTTTTATTGTTTCTTGGAACAATTTGATGAGTTTAATCACATGAAATAAAATTAAAGGTTTTTAAAATATTTTGAAAATTTTAAATGTCCAATTATTACCTAACATATCATAAGCTAACTTTACAATAAACACTTTTTTTTTTTTTGAAAAATTTAACATAGAGAACCTGAACTTTCATGCAAAACATTTCTTTTCACATAATATATTTATTTAATGTTATTTCAGAAATGTTTTCATAATAATATATTCAAATCTCACTAACTTACAAAAAGCAACATATTTAATATACTATTCATTTCTGTTTGAACCATTTTTTTTCCTAGTATTTGACATGTCCTTTTTTTTTTTTTTGTCTCTTATTAATACCATAAAGTTAAAAAACAAATTTGCATTAATTGCACATTCAATGAATGCTTTTAAATTTTAAGGATAAAATAAAATAAAAGGGTGTATCAAAACCATTCAAATTTATTGATTAGAATGAATTATTGGGAGATTGACAAATTTTGACATTATTCCAATATATCATTTATATATATAAAATATTTTCAATTTAGGAGGGGAAGGGGGTGTATTGTAAAATTTTAGAGATACATTCATTCCTCTATTGCAATCAAAAAAAATTTTCAGTTTAAGCAGAGGCATGAAATAAGTTAATAATAGGATGTATCTAATGGGTGACTTGTTTTTGATATTATGGATTAAATAAAACACAAATTATAATAATAAATTTAGAAATGAAAATCAGCAGGCTTCAGGTGAAAAGTATTCAATAACAAAAAACAAATTGCATAAAATAATCAAGAATTAAAATGTAATATATATATATATATGTGTGTGTTTGTGTAAGAGGTTCTTTTGATTGAAATTCAATGGTAAAACTACTATATGGGTACTATCGCAGAAAAAATACTGTGTATTTTCTAGCTATTTTTTAACATCAAGCAAAGACTGTCATGAAAACTTAATTAAGCAACATAAAATGATACCTTGAAATCTAACTTAATTCAATTTTAAACCCAGTTCAAATTCTAAGAAATTTTTCCCCTTTAATTTTATCAAAAATTGGTAAATTTGTTCTTTATTTTCCAACCTACATTTCTTAAAATATGGTTTTAAAGCATTTGCTATTAAAACAGAGCAAATAATTAGGGCATTTGAATTAAAACATAAATTAACAAAAGACAAAAACTTGTATTTAATGTAAAAGTACAGATGAGGAGGGGGGAAAGGGATATTTATTGTTTAGAAGACAGATTATCTTTCATGATAACATCATGTAATTATATCATTATAAAAAAAATAACACAAAACAGTAATGAATTTAACAGCTCAAATAACAGTGAAAAATCCCATAATAAATAATCATATTTTTCAATAACAAACTGAATAATACATGCATGGCTAGACCAAGTATTGGGGGGGGGGGAATGGACAGGATAGCCGATCACCATTTGAGGGAAAAAAATTGCTGAAAATTTTTGGGAGTCATGTTTGTTAGTATGGTATATCAACAATATGTTGTCTCACATTTCATTGAGATATATCTCAAGATCTTATTTGGCATAAGGGTTTTATATAATATCTACTTAAATGACTTGACTATTGATAAGGAATTTCGACATACTCAATATGGAGCATTAAGTTGTTTTTAGTATGGAGCATTTAAGATACTCAGATTCTGATCATCGAAAATATCACAATTTAAGTATTTCCACACATGCATTAGTTTAGTTTAGTTTTTATTAATGTCGCACCAGAAGCAACATGTGGGCTATTGGTGACGGAAATCATAATTTTGAACTTCGGTCAAGTGACGAGAACAACACCTGAGCTGGCACCCCCCTCTCCTAACTTCCCCACCATGCCAACGGGAGGTCTTTGGGCCCCGACAGATTTAAAGTGCATCAGCCCCCCGCTATACAGTGGGTCTTTAGTGGCCAAGAATTGAGCCTGCGATTGAACGAAAACCGCCGATCACGAATCCAAAACCATAACCACTAGCTTACTGCGACCACTTTCCACACATGCAATGTAAATGTCTTTTATTATTGATTGCTAATAATTTTGACTGTTATAATAAAATATTTTTAAAAAAAAACATGTCCATTTTTCTCTTTAGGCCTGGGTCGGCAAACCTGAAATTTCCATGCATATCACCCTTGGAAAATATCTTGCTTAACATCTTGATGAGAGCAAACTATAGTTGTATTCTGCACATTTAAGGCCTCTGTTGGATGTTTAAATACCAAAACAGTATTAGGATTCAAAGGCAAACTGTGTTAAAAAATTTGGCACATTTTCCAGGTTCCAAGCTGTTCAAGTTATCAGATGTTCATATTCAGACATTTTACCATGTTAATACAATATCAGAACATAAAGTTGAACTACTAAATTATAGAAATGAAATTTCAAAGGAAATATGAGCAAATTTATAACAAATAAAAATAAGGAACACAAAAATATTAAGTTAATGATATTCAGCACACATTCAATGAACATGTACAATACATGATGCATCCCACTTTGAATTAGACCATCTCATTTATAAGTAGCCTGTCCCTAAGAATGGCTTTAAGATAGCTAAATGTCCCATTTTCAGAAAGAAAACAACCCATTTTAACAATTCCCAAACAAGGGACAAAAAACTTCAAAAAATCGACACTAGTAGCAGTACAGAGTTAACAACATGCACAATATGTCTCACACCTACAAACTGATCCTAATTCTACACTTGCTTCTCACTTAACTATGCATGGACAACTTGTGCATCATTCTTGATGATTTCTTCATTCACATAAATTATTGTTATTGTGATGGAAACAAGCCATGACTTATATTAAGCTTAAAACAGAATATGCTAACTCAGTATAATGATAAGCAGAAAAAACATAATGCCTCAAAATACCCATTGTAAACACACATATAAACAAGAAAAAGATATCCTTACTTTTTTATGTTATGAATCCAGTTCATATCATTTCACAATAATCAATTCAAATTCCTTGCATGTCAAACCTTCATTTTAACAATACCTAAACACTAGAGTGCTATAAATGTTACATCTCAGAAGTAGTCATAAAAAATCAGAAGCGAAACATTGGATATGCAAATAAATCGGCCAGCCACTAAATCTAAGCTCATAGGTTATCTTTCTTAACCACAAAAGTATTATATATATTTATTATTTAAAAGTTTAATTTTAAGTGTTGTAATTGGTCATCATATAAAATGCTTCTGTATATAAATTTGAAACTTTCTCTCTGGAAAAAAAGGCTATAAAATATTACATGCCAACATGAAAAGCATTGTATAAAATTTAATGTAACACATGGAGTAGGAAGTGATATTTAACAATGGTTAAAATCAGAAAAGTATAAAAATTTTAATTTTACTACCTCTATGAGCTCTTCAATAATTAATTATTCAGAAACTTAAAAAGATTAGAAAGATGCTGTGGTAGAAGGCTCCTATCTTTATCAAATGGTAGAAGAGAACCACAGTTTTTGCTCAAATGATAGTGTTTTTTTAAATTAATTCAAACATGTTTTGAAGATAGTCAAGAATGTCCTTCTTATTTGAAATTAATACCAAATATACTTAAACAAATTTGTTCTTCAGGAAAATATAAGATTACATAAATTATTTACAATAAATTCATTCAGGCTTTTTTTTTTTCAATAATAAATAAAAACTATAAATAAATATGTATTTTCTTGAATACACAGACTTAAGCATAAAAATTAGTAGATGTCCTAGTTTGAAGGGAAAATAAACGGAGATGTTATACATAATGCATGATTATGAAGGCATTTTGCTTTATAAAAAGGCACAATAGTGATCAACTCAGCAAACAAAAATTGCACTCAAATTGTTAAGAAATAACAATTTGTGTTTATAAATAATGAAAAAAGAAATATTTAAGGACCGCAAATTCTGGAAGATATGCTGCTGTATTTCCGTGTTTAGAACTTACACTTTCAGTGGGTGTAGCTTTTCTATCAAGCAGAATTTGCAGTTGCTTAAAAAATATATTCTGCAAGATGTCATTGTAAATATCTTGGTTCACCCTGGTCTGTTCCCATATAGACCACCCAGTGGCTTTTTGCAAACTTTATTGTGTTTAGATTCTTTCCCTTGAATGGATCTACATGGTTTATTACCCTTAACAAGATCTTGAAACAATTACATTCTTCCCTTATTTAAATAGGTGTTCACATACTGAAAAATAAAATTTATAAAGAATCAGAGAATGAATATAGTGATCAGATAGTGAAGAATCAGATTTTGATGGCTTCATATGATCAGCAGTTTTCTATAATTTTTTTTTAACAAAAGTAAAATTTAAAATTTTATTCAGTCATTCAGTTGCAATATTTTTTATAATACAGTAAGAGTATTACATATATGGACTTGTTTAGTGGATAAATATAAGTATATTAATGAATGCAAGTATGTTTTCAACATTTCTCACTTATAACTTATTTTTCAGTTATGGTTTCATTACATGCATTTTTCTAAACTGACATGCTTAATATCACAACATAGGGCAAGATTTTGAGACTGTGAATATTTTTATTCACAGTCTCAAAAGTCATAAAGTCAGGTGCAATTTAATTTAGTGCTGCACTTCTGGGCAATTACATTTTTTTTTTTTTTTGCACTATTTTCCTTGAGCGTAAAGTTTATATAGATGTGTCTTTTCTTCCAGAAATTGCAATAATTCTACAATCAAAGGATAATACATAAGCAAACAAAATAGAACACAAGGCTTATGTATACACCTATATAAATATACTATGAATAATTGATAACTTAAAACAAAAAGTTGTAATTTAAAAATATTTTTATTCTTATTATTTGACATTAAAATAATTTTAAAACATTTACTTGCTCAAAAACTCTACCATAATCCAAAAGGTAATCTAATTATTAATTATTTGACAAATAATTCAAACAATTATGTATTTTTTAATAATCACCACTCATTTATCAAACTGATTTTATAACTATGCATTGCATAGATGATAATCAATCAATAATGCTCAGTTAAAATACAGAAATTACCAAGTATCAGAAATGTACATAAATTAGAACAACAGAAAAATGAAAGATAAAGTACTTACTATATCCATTTCATGAATAATACAGCATCAACCAAAAAATAAAAAAGGGGGGAAAATACATATTAGTTTTTAAATAAAAAATAAATAAAATTCTGATTAATGTCAAAATATCTATTTTATCAAATTTCATTATAAAAAAAAAAACCATTCACACAATTTTCAAAGTTGTGAATTCTATTATTTTCAGCTTTATGATTAATAAGACTCATTTTTATTACTAAACATATTTTGTACATTGTTATTATTAGAAGAAACTTTTGCGGCATGTAGTCATTTTTATAACCTACTTTTGACAAACTTCTAGTATGAATGTAGCGAATAAAACTACCTATTAATTAAACAGTATATGTTAAACATGAGATAAAGAAATCCCGATTTTATCACCTTTTTAAAAAAATTCATACTAATTGATTTTACGAAAACATCAACACAGTAACAATATCAAAAAGCTGAAATAAATTTTTTTAGACCTGGTTATTTATTAACATGATGATAAAATGCAAAACTTACCAAATCTCCTGGAAGATGAGTAAGTAAGATCTGAAAAAAGAAAGAAAGAGTAAATACAGAAATTCATTCATAACTGCAGATTTTAAATGATACATTACCACTGAACTAAAGCAACTAACTTTGGTTCTTTAAAATAAACACAAAAAATTATTAAAATAAATGTCCATCATCAAACCAATTTCTACACTTTTGTTGCATTCACCAAATTAAAGATTGGACAGAAATAGCAAGGAATTAAAGCAATTATTACCGAAAAATAAAACCCTTCTAGCAACACCTAGCACAACAAAAATTTGACAAATATAAATTATGGAATACAAGTTATAACCTACTTTAATTGCAAAATGATAGCACTTTAATTGCAAAAGTGCAATAATTTTCATTAATAAAGTATAGACTATATTCAAATTGATTTTAGCACTGAAATTACGGATTATTTCTTTCCTTCAATGCTTTCTCTACATGCTTTATAAAATCGATTTAATCATTTCATCACTAATTTTATTTTTGTTTCATAACTGCAACTCCTGAAGGAATAAATAAATCAATTTACAATGCTACACATAGATATATGCATACATATGTATATCAGCACATTCAGTTTTCAAGCAAAAGGTACATTTTATTATATTAATCGAATAGCTAAAAATATTTCTGGTTAAGTACTACAGAATTTAATCTAAAAGCATATATTAAAACAACTTGTATTCCATTATTAAATCAGCTAAAAAAAAAATTCCAAGAGATTTTAAAAAGAACATTGCATTAAGACATTGTTTGATTAAGAAGTGTTAACATAATTCTGGTTAGTTAAGATTAATATTACACTCAACAAAAAAAAAAAAAACTTATGAAGTTTAGAAAACATATAAGTAATATTTGTTTATACTCAAAATACATTACATGTTTTTTTTAAAAAATATCACCAGATTACTTTTATTGAATATGCCTGAAATAATGAATAAAAAAAAACTAATAATTTTGATAAACAAACTGAAGTTTTATAATTTTGATGTCATGAACAATGATTACGACTCTGAAATGTGCTTTTAATTTGATAATAAGGAACGCTATTAAGTTACTTCGAGAAAAGTAATAAAAATATTTTAAAATATAAAATTTTGTACAGATATTTCCGCGAATAATCCGATTTGCCGGTTCCTATTTCATACTAAACAAAATTATAAATACACAAATAACAGCAATCACAAGTGTATGCATTTCTAAACGAATAAAACAAGCATACTGAATTTAAATTTTTTAAAAAAATTGAAAAATTTCATAGCATTTGTATCAGTAAACAGACACCATTCAATTATAGTTTTAAATTTTAGATACATCCTTACAAAGAAATATTTGAGCTCCATGAATAGAAAAAAATCATATGCGATTAATGTGCTATACAAATAGCCTAACATTAAATTAACAAAGAATATAATTTAATAGACGTTGGAAAGAAATGTCACCAAACTTAAATTTCAAAGCAAGACAAATCTTTGCAACTAATACATTTAAAATTTGATAAAATCAAATCAAAATAAAGTGCACGCAAATCAGGAAAAGAAACGACTCTTAATGTCTTACCAGTCTTAGGAGCCTGCATGATTATGAGAAATATTAACGATAACAACTCTTTCACACCGAAATAGACATCAAACTAATGAAAATAACAAACCGTTGACAGAAGGATTTCAATATAATAAAACCTAAACAACAGTATTACAGTAGTAGAGAACTTACATTCTTTTTTACACAGCTCGATTAATTTTAATTTTTTCCACAGTAGGCGCGATATCAAAATAAAAAAAAAATATTTGTATTTTGAGATTTAAAAGAAACTTCGTATTTGAAAAATATTTAAAATAAACGAAAATTGTAGTCACACATCAATAAAATTTTATTTAAAAGTGATTATATCTTACCAAAAATAAATAATTGATTTAAAAGTAATTCAGCCTGAGAACATTTTAAGTAATCTGCCCGATTCAGATTAAAAAGAAATTTTTTCAAATCAATATCAATTTTTAAAAAAATTATTTTTAAAGAAAAATTATTTAAGAGTAAAACATTTTGCAAAAAATAAAATAATAAAACTCTTCAAAAATTCACAACTGCGGTTTTGGTTTCAGAATGTTTTTTTAATATTTCTTGAATGGCAACAATTTCAATAAGAGATATTCACATGCTTGTAAACAAACGTTGAATTTGGTTTAGCGGATATTCGGCAAGTTGCATTTTGTGCATCTGTATTTTCCAAAGGAAGGCAAAAACTTGAAAACAAATTTCATAAACTATGTCATTTCAGCCACCAAGTGCTAAGCAAGAGCAGCAGAATAGAAAAGTTTTGGAGGAAGTTCAACTTCAGAAAAAAAAGCTAATGCTGAAACAAGCTTCTACTGTAAGTATGAATAACTCACCGACAAGTTCTACTGCTCCATTGTCACCAAATATTTCAGCTACAGCTAGTAGTTCTGCGATTCCATCTCCACAAACCACCTCAACTCCTGATTATCATGGGTTGAATAAAAATCAGAGAACTGCTTTACAACATGCCCATGCTAATTCGTTCACTAGCTTCATTCCCCAGGATTCATCATTTGGAAATCTTATATTACCAGTTTTGCCAAGATTTGATAAATGAAGCATTTTTTTGTGAATAGCTGTACCCTATTTGACGATGTAAAACTTTTCATGAGTAACATTGTTTCTTGTGACAAATTTAACATGCAAGAAAATATTCAGTTCATGTGTCATTTTTCGAAACTACGTTCTGTTTCCCTTTTAAAGATTTTTTTTTCAGTGTAAACGAATGCTTGTATTCAATATCTTTATTTAAAAATACAGTAAAAATGTGTTACATTTGCTATCGATAATAATTTTTCTTTTTAGAGCATATTATACTATTAAATTATTGACATTTTCAAAGACTTTGTCAATAACTAGCATTATTTTTCATCTTAAACTAATAATCTGAATTGAACTTACTTCATAATTCTAAAAAGACAATTCTTTTTCAGTTATGAAAAGTATCATTAAATATACCAACTTAATGATTTTTTTGAAGAAAAGTCTTATTAAATTTTAATTATGTTCCTAAAAAGTATTCTGCATTTAGTACGCATTTCTATCAATTTTGAGTAATGAGACTGTAGAGGTAAAATATTTTCTATATTGTACCTTTAAAATACTTAATATCTCATTATTAAATTTCATTTATAAAAAAAATGTCAAAACTTAAAACAATATACTTAAGAATTAGCATTTATCATATTAATAAATTATGATAATGTTAAATACAATTGAATATATGAGGTTGGATCAAATATAAGTGAGACTTTTTTTGAGTGTGGCAAATGGTTTTTACTTATTTTGCCATTGTAATTATGATAAGGTTTTAAAAGTTTAAATAATTTGGGATTCATTGGGTATTGTGGATGTGGATTTTATATCATGATCAACATGCAGTTAATGCAATATACTACCATGTGTATGTTTTGGAGAATATTTAAATAGCACTCTGGTCCAAAAGATGTTCCATTGATATGCTCTTCTCCAGGATAATGCTAGGCCCCACACATCTGATGAAGCACATGAAAAAATTAAAGTTCAGAGGATAACATCTTCCTTATCCAGACAGGACTATTATGTGGCTGGTAGCCTAGTGGTTAAGGCATTGGATTCACAGCTGGCGGTTTTCATTGAGTCGTGGGTTCAAGCCTTTGTGCCACTAAAGACCTGTCAGGGCTGATGCACATTAAATCTATCTGGGCCCAAAGTCCTGTTGGCATGGTGTGGAAATTAGGAGAAAGGCGGTGCCAGCTCAGATATTGCTCTTGTCACTTGACCTAGGTTCAAAATTACGAGGTCCGCCGCCTATAGCCCTTGTGTTGCTTCTAGTGCAACGTTAATAAAATCAAATCTTAGAACTTTCATGTGTTTGGACCCTACTAAGAAAGGAGTAAAGTGATTTTCATCTAATGAAGAAGGAGAATTTGTGTATGATTGGCTCCATA
>BMAW01035044.1:108736-154986 GCA_019974015.1 Nephila pilipes | reverse complement strand
CTGGATTATTTCCAGGAGATAAAAACATTTTCTATCAACCCCGATAGCTCAAAATAGATTCATTTTCGAGCAATTTTTGCAGAGCTCTATTATGAAAGATTTTTAACTAAGATTATTCATTAAACAAGAAACCAGACTTTCAAACTAAATATATTATTTAAAGCTTGTTATGTAATCAAATTTTTCATTTAACTTTAAAATGTTAGCAAGTCAACATATTAATAATTTGAAGCAACTGGCTAAAAGCAAAGCCAAAGCTACCCTTTTACGGAAATGTACTAACTCCTTTATAAAGGCTTTGTGCGAATGTACCATCAACATTCTAAAAGGAAACGTACCTTTGACAAAACATCAAAAATCTCGACTCACCCCTTACAAAAAAGTGTTAAGAAAACTAGGAAGTAAGAAAGTACCATTATATAAAAAAAAATGAATCTGCTTGTACAGAAAGGTGAAGGGTTTCTAAGTTTTCTCATTCCTGCTGCAGTTTCTGTTATATCTTCAATCCTAAATGGATCACAGTAAAAAATTCGTCCTGGTACCTGAGGAGAGACTTCGACAATTTACCGAAGATCATTTAACCGAATTAGATAAAGAAATGCATAAAATTCTACGAAACCCTAACTTAGGTGATCAAGAGAAATCCACTTTATATCTTCAAATTCTTCAAAAGTTTACTAATTTCCCCCTCCAACAAAACAAAATAGAGTCAATGCAGGAAGCTGAATCTATGAAACCTAATATTAAGGAGAGAGAAGATGAATTCAATCAGATGAGTTCAAATAAAGATGCTGAACGCATAAGTATCGAGAGTGATGTTTTGAATAACACGCCCGTAAGAAGAAAAAAGCAAGCTCAGAAAATTATGAATTTCATTCTGCAAAACAGCAACTCCTTATCTTGGACTAACAATAAAGAACTGACGATTAAAAAAACGATACTTCCAAATACTAACATTGTGGATTTGGTAACGTTCTTGTTAAAAGATAGAAAAACTGAACCGAATGGACTTCAGAGTTTCGTTGATGCTTTAAAAGAAATTGAGTTTCCATCTCAACTAATAAAAAACAAATACTTGAAATATATGACAATGTATGCAAAACCTATAAACTGGATAAAATATTAAAAATTTTTGTACTCTTGGTATTTTTTATAAAAATGATTTTTTATTGAAACATTGTGTGTATTTATTGATTTATAATATGCAGTTAAATTGATAATAAAGCAAATATTTATTAATTTTGAATTAATTGCTTAAAAGCAAAAATAAATATAGGAATTTAAAACTAATTTGAAGAATAAGGGGTGGAGAGTTTAGCAATCTAAAAAAAAAAAAATTAATATAAGAAAGAAATGCAAAGTAGAAAATAGTAAAAGCTTTAAAAAAAATAAATAAAAAAAAAGTTCAAATAGTTTTATAAAAGTAAAGATATATAAATAAGATATCTTCAAAATTTTATTTTTTATTTTGAATGAGAAAAATATTGAATATTTAAATGAAGAACACAGTAATTAGAGTAAGAATACATATGTGCAACTGTTAGAAACAAATAAAAACACAGTATTTTTATTTTCAGATTTTATTTCTTAAAAACCATCGTTACGTTATACATTTTTTTAAAATACAAATACATTCTAAAATCATTTTTCTTGCGGTTAAAGAAGCACCTCAAAATGTAGTTCATCGAATATCCTTGACATCTTTTAAGAAGATAGAATACACAATATTGTCCACAAACATTTGATGAAAGGCTTTGCAATGAAATTTCATTAGATATTACGTTTGGAAATAATTTTACATATTGTGAGATGTGGGGTTCATATACCGATGGAGGTAATCCATAAGAATCAAAAAATTCTATGGTTTTCTCATCTTGAATATACATAGCTAGCCAGTGCGATCCTTCTTTATCATGGGGATCTGTATTTACCACTATTGCTGCTCTTTTCTTGATCTTGGGTATTTGGTCAGCAGGATACACACCTAAGAAATCTCTAGGAGCCTCCTTTGATAAAATTTTGCTTATTTGAGAGGCGAACATTTAATTTCCAAAATCAAATAAAACGTTTCGTGTCTTGTTTATTTCAATCAACGACTCAAATTCGGCGAATACAATAAGTGAAACAGTTTCATTCAGAGCCTTATTAAACTTTAACTCTATTCTCAAATTACTGTGACGAATGAGATTAAAGTGCTCTCCTTCACAAAGGTCGGGTGACAAATCAAATAAAAATAGGGAATAACCATTTGCAAATTCTGATCTAGATAAATGAAGTCCTTCAGAATTTAGAAATAAGTTATTGTAAGCTTGAATATAATTTCCATTTTTAAAATCTAGTTCTAGAGGTTGGTGAGGAACAGGTTGACCGTCTATGTACACTCCGATAAAGTTCATATCATAATGTTTGAATTCAAAAGGGGATTTCTTATAATTTCCATTGAAAGCATCATTATCCACGCATACTATCACAATGCGCTTAGGCATTTGTCCTGAAAATACATTATCTTGTACGAAAGAATAACTTGATTGTGGGATTGAAAACACCTTGCACGTAACTCGGTTAATGGGATATTTTGCCGTTGTCTTTTCTAAAGCTTTCGCATGAGCGATAACCACCGCTGGATTAACTTGCACTTTTCTTACATAAAGGGAGACATGTTCAAAAATCACATTATAATCCCCGTCTCCAATCAAACAAAATGAAGGTTTGCTTCGAATGAGCTTTAGTTTCACATCCACGAGATTTAATAAAAGTCTGTCTTGGTTAAATAAATCCACATGGAGTCGTCCTACCATGTCAACAGTTCCACTTCTTTTAATGAAATTTGCACGAGTTTTGAATCCTTCATTCGGTTTTGCATCCTTCTCATCAAAGACATTCATCCGACCGGCAGTGTCTTTATAATAAAGTTCAGATGTAAGTTGAGAAGTTTTGCTATCGTACCCATGGTTTAATAAAGTTTCTATTATAGCTCTATAGGCATATGTATTATTGCTTGATGAAATTGTTCTTTCGTTTAAGCAAACGTCGACTTGGGAAAACATAGAGTGCAAAAATAAATTTACGGGTCCAACTTTATTTTCATCTGTAATCACTTTACCATCACTTTTCAAGATTTTTGCTCTAACATGTAACTGAGTCTGAGAGAGGTCTAGGTAAGCATCACCACTCCCAGGTATGAGGAATTCGATAGGTCCTCCATCTGCAACATTAGTGATGGGATGGAATTGAACCCATTGGCCTTTTTCGATTACAGTCTGGGTAGGAGGAGTTAAAAATAAATTCAGTTCAGATTTAACACATTCAGGAGACTCTTTTAAAAGAAACGCCATCACTCTTAAGGATCAAAAATATCTCGTCCTCTTACTTTCTTCGATTTGGAAGAAATGGTAGCTTTCATTCCCTTCCTCTTTCTTTTATACCTTTGACGCATTTTACCACGTCCTATCATTTCATCGGCTTTTTGTATAGCTTTTTTTATTAACCTTGTTCCAGTTTCATTAGTTCTTTGCCGAGCAGATTCCGGAAAACTCCGACCCTCTATCATGTCGCTTGCAATTTGTGTGCTTGTTTTCAAAACTTCTTTTCCTACCGATTTAGCACCGCTCTTCAGAAAAGGTAGAGCTGTGCGGAATAGTCGTTTAAACCACCCTCCAATACCATATCCTTTCTGAAAAGATTGTCCAGTATAATATGGGAGTCCATTTCCTGTTTGTGACACGTAATAGTCTTCAAATTGCTTCGTACAACATTTATAAGGAACAAGCATCTTAACGCTTTAAAATTTTCTAAAGAAATGAATTTCATATTTCCATATATCTTCTTTTATACGATTTGTCTCATTCTAAAATGTAACACCGCTATCACGCGACCTCTTTCAAAAGGAACTAAATCACCCAAATGTAATCGCAAAATCATTTCAATCGTTTGGAAATATTGTCGAATAACAGACACGTAGTGGGGTCTTGTATAGTGAGCATTGATTACTTCTCCATCATTTCCTTCTACTTTTATTATTTTCAGAAGTGGAGCTTGTATATGTCCAACGACTTGAGGGTCAACGAGATCACAATATGCATATATGATAGGAAATGAAGCTGTAGGATCAGCTATGTAAGGACTTTCAACGGACTTTTTATATTCACCAGGCTCAAAACCTAATAATTCAGCTATGCCTTTGTATAACACGACTTTAGCCTGACCACTAAGCTTAATTTTCACCCTCTTTGTCACAGAATGATAAATAAATTCGATTTTGTTTCTGTGTGATTCCAATTGCATTCCTTTTAAAATATCCGGGATTGTTTCATAACAACCTGGCGGAACTCTTCTGACAAGTAATTCTCCATTTCCTAAGTCAAATCCGAATACATTATTATCATTTCTTATGTTATACCATGTGTGTGGATATATTAAATCTACTAAACCGACTTCCCACTCTCCACTATTCAATGTAATAGGTAATGGAAGTTGAGTAATAAAGTGAGATGTTTTATTTTCTGGGAAAAAACGCTTGGAACTGTCACTAACTAGTGTAATGTAGAATGACATGATTCAAACTAAAAAGAATGTGTCAGACACATCCATTTATATCATTCTAACATCACTAACCCACGTGTTAAATTTTTCTGGGTATCCTTGAAATTTTACAAAATATTCACTTTTTCCTTTCCTTTTTCTTGTTCTTATCACTTTTTCAACAGGATAGAACCCAGAATCAGATACTTTCTGTAGTTCTTGGGGATAAAAAGTGCCCTGAATTATTTCACCCGACAAATCTTTTACTTTATAAACTGTTGGATTTCTAGGAAGAATTTGATGGATTGTAAAAATTTCTTTCGTCCAATTTTGCTCGTAACCTTTTTCAAAATTAAGTTTTTCCCTACTGATTCGTACGGTATCACCTATTTTGAACTTTGATTTTGACTGCTCTTTCAGAGACTTGCCATACAAAGTTAGCCACACTTGAGTCTGATTTCTTTTATTCACCGAGCTTGGTTCCATGAGAATGCTTCGATGCCAAGAGTGATTATAGCTATGCACTAATTTTTCAACAACATCAATGTAACGCTTTGTATTCATTTCAGTAAAATACTTCCACATTTTGGTCTTCAAAGTACGATTGAATCGCTCTACAATGGAGGCCTTTGCTCTATTATTTGTTGTGAAAAATCCAACTTTCATTTTCTTAAGGTATTTTTGGAATAGAATATTCACAAATTCTTTCCCTGCATCTGTTTGTAATTTTTTTGGAATACGTTCGGAAAAAATCTTTTTGAAAGCTAATACTATGGTTTCAGCTTTCTTATTCTTCAATGGTATAGCCCAAGCATACTTCGAAAGGACATCGATACATGTCAGCAAATATTTATTACCTTCATTAAAAGAAGATAAAGATTGCATATCCACTAAATCCGCCTGAAACTGTTGATTTATTTGACCAACAATTACACGATTTGTATTAAATTTCTTCCTAACGGGTTTATGCAACGTATATGAGTCTTTTGTTTGTAACCAATTTTTTATATTTTTTCTAGAAACCTTCCCTTTTAGAGCGCGATATACAGCATCTATACCACCAAAACTACCAGCATGTTCGGGAACACGATAAATGTTTTCCCACTCCATGGGTAATTTTAGCATTAATTTGTATTATTAATATCGTGTTAACCTCAGGTAAGAAATTTTTCGAATGATTCAATTTAAGAATAATATGGAACTTTAAAAAAAAAAAAAGCATGGAATCATGGATGTGGGGGGGAGAGGCGGTTGAAAGAAAAAGAGGGGAGGAAGGGGTGTAGTGAAGAGGGAGCTGAAAGGTACGGGACGAGCGAAGAAGCGGTGGAGGGGAAGGGGTTGAGCGGTGGGGTGAGGTCTTACCCTCCAATCCCTGAGGCGCAAGCTGAATGCACCTCACTGAGCCTCAGAGCCTCTGATCTAGAACCCCCACTTTCTACCTACTGACTAATTCCAGAATATGTAGAATCGCCTGGAATTACTTATCCCCCTCCCCCTCAATTAAAGACAGCAGACTCCAGGTTCAGGGCCAGATGAACACCCCGTTAATTGCGTTCCAGCACGGAGTAAAAAAAAAAAAAAAAAAAAACACGAATTTTTTTGAATTAATTTTAAAATTCTCTGAAAAAAATGTAAAAAACAATAAAACAGTCTAATTTAATATACTTATGGCCATAAAAATTTCAAGGCCCTACTCCAGTAATAGTTGAATACATCTGGCAACAAAAAACTGGACTTTTATAACCGTGAACATTTCCATTGTGGTGAATGAATATTACCTACTGTGAATATTTCGAATATTCACAGTAGATAAAAACTTAGATCAGTATATAGAAAAATGAGTAAGACTTGAAAAGATTGGAAAATACATGTTTGGAGTCTGTAATGGCAGTTTCTTAAGTGACCAGGTCGAAATAAATAATTCACCCTTGTTAAATCTGTTTTCTCGCTTTTTTTAAAATTACAATTTGTTCAACATTATTTAGCTTCAATCGTACCGCATATACACTCGTATTATACTTATCCTTTATTTTTGTTATGTTCATGAGACTACCAAAACACCACTTTTAAGTTTATTAGTATTATAACTAGTATTATTTAAGTATCTAATGAAGTATCACAGTCACGAATAAATAGGAAAAAAGTTAATTATTTTTTTTGTTTTAAGATGTTTAAATAACCATTTTTTTATAATACCGTGGTATCATTTTATTAAGAAATAAAGGTAAGTTAAAACTAAAATATGTATGCATATTTTTATTCTAAATAAAACGAACTGAAGGTAAATTAGGTTGACATTTTCCTAAAAATGATCAGTGGTGTTATTTTTATTCAGTTTTAACTTTTCTAAAATCAGTGGCAATAGATTATAAAATTTCCCATAAGTGTCAGAGTATAGGTAAAAATGGGTGAGAAAGGAATGGCTAAATAACTTAGGGCTTCAAAATTTTGTATTGGCA
This sequence comes from Nephila pilipes, assembly GCA_019974015.1. Taxonomy (NCBI): domain Eukaryota; kingdom Metazoa; phylum Arthropoda; class Arachnida; order Araneae; family Nephilidae; genus Nephila; species Nephila pilipes. The sequence continues at coordinate 148,006 of BMAW01035044.1, read as the reverse complement.
AAATGATGTGAACGCTGCTAAGCTTCACAACTGTCCAATCAGGACTTAACTGATTAGCTATAATAGCCATTGAATATGATCGAGCTCGACATATGGTGTGACGTCCTGGCTCGCAAACATATTTTGTTTGTTTGTTACTGTATTCTTGGAAATACTATACTCTATTTGAATGACGTCATTTCCCCTTGCAACAGCGGGAATTGTTACTCTGCTCGCCCAGACGCCAGACAGTTTCGCAGACGAGACGTTGTCCTTGGCGAGAGCAGAGCTCTGTAGTTGAATGCTGGTGCATTCATATATGAGTGATATGATGATGTTAATAAATGGTTTTGTTATTAAAAATTGATGCCTCGAAATATTTATTTTTGCCACTACGCCACAATGGGTTTAAAAAACACAATTAAAATGTTTGTAGAAAAGTGGGGGCTACTTAGGTTCGATGTTACATGTTATAGTTAGGGAGGTGGTGGTGTTTTAGGTACATGGTTTTATCAGCGTGGGTACTGATGTGTAAGGTAATTTGCATATGTGGCATTAGAAAAACTGTGCAATGATGGAGCTATTTTTTTAAATGGTTGTCAAAATTGCAAAAAATAAATAATTAAAAATAAAAGCTTTCTCAATTCATAGTATTTTATCTGCCTTTGATATCTCTCATTAAAAATACTTTATCGATTACAAAAATACAAGAGGTATACCTCTGTATGGCCGATATTCTTTTACTTTTTTGAATTCTGAAAATATAAGAAAAAATAACAAAGTTAAATCATTTTATCGTCGACTCGGTTTTTGTCAATTAAGTGGTTCTTTTACCTATAAACAGCCACTTCACTCTGACACTCTGACAGACATGATAAAATAATTTATTGCTCCAATTTTTGTAACAAGTTTGAAAAATTGTAATTAATAAATTTTTCTTTTCTATAATTTTAGGAGTCTACCTGTCGACAAAGTGATTAAATTTTTTTCATATATCACAAAATTAATTTTAAAAAATGATTTACTCTTAAACGCATTTATAGGAATGCCTGCTTCTTTAATTTGTCTATATATATATATATATATATTTTTTTTGGGGGGGGGGAAGGCTTAAGAGATAATTTTCTTAAGTCGAAAGGCAGATGCGTTAAAGCTGTTTAGGGTGCGGCATTTTTTAAGTATCTTTTAATAAGACTCTTATTTGATAATGCAGCGGTAATCTTTTCAGTTACTTTTTTCTTACGTTATTAGACATGATAGTAAACTGACTACTACAAAAAAAATCGTTGTAAAAGATACAAAAATGCGAGACATCGAGATATACTTTTTTTAGCATGTAGGTAAAGATACCAATAATACCTAGATATCGAGTTTGTCGTCAAAAAATACAATTTAATTATGAAAATCAGTATGAGCCCATAATCGATTCACAGGGAAAATACAAAATTGAATTTTTTTTTACTACCTTGTTGACATTGCAATATATATTGCATTGACATCATTAAGATGAAGTGGTCTTTTGCCACTCCCTGTCGATCCCATCATCTGTGCTGCTAGGGTCTATGACCTCCTCTGCACTCCCCACGTTACGGCACTGATCAGGCGGACTATCAACCATGGCGAACTAAAGGATCCAACCACAGAAATAGAGAGGCTAATGTAAGCAGCTTTCCTTGAGTGTTCTACAGAAGTACTTGACACTTTAGCTGCCAAATATTTTATGGATACCATTACGGATAAAGATTTAAGATACGCATGCAATTTAGACACAAATTTTACATATGACACCACAGTATCGTACACCTAAAAAAGTATCTGAAAAAACCATTAAAGATAGATAATGTCATGCAAAATGTCATTAAAAGTGTAAATTTCACAAGAGCGAAGAAAATAAAAAAATCGGCAATTCCAGAAATTTCTTAAGTTTATACGGTAGAGACACCATTTATACTTTTCGAAAGTAGGGTAGTTAGATCAAAGTAAAATGTTGAAAAGATTTTATGGTTTGTTAAAGGAAATCAAATCGTTTATGGAACCAAAAAGATAATTTGTCGCATAAAATTATGTTTAGCCTTTTACTAGATTTGTTTAAATAAATGATACATGCATCTTCAAGATGAAACAACTTATTAATACAGTATTTAAAACGAAACTGAAGCAATAACAATCTCAACTTGCAATAAATAATTTTGTTCATGTCAAAGCTAAGACCACAGTAGACAAGAAGTTGTGGCATCCAGCATGGATGTTGATGTTTTATTTGAGCCGCGAGTTTATGTGTGAGCCCTGATTCCACTAAAGACTTGTCAAGTAGAGAGGTGATACTTATTAAATCGTTAAGCGTTGACATAAGTTTGTAGAGTGAGGTGCCAATGTATGCCCAAAGCATGTGTTGCCCAAAATGTGATTACTTTAAAGACAGGGACAATATGTGATGATTTATGAAAAAGCTACTTCTTTCCTATCTTAGTCCAAATATATGCAATAAAATATTATTTAATATTTAGAGAGAAATTATTTTAAGTGTTCTCGATTATCATCTACACTTGCACAAATTGTAGTCTAGAGATTACATGTAAAAAAGATAAAATAATAGTTTACTCCTCCTACTTGAGAATCAGAAAACGAGTTGCCAAAGTTAAGTATTTGGGAAAGATTAGATTTGTGTTTGAACAAATGAATTAAATGGTTATGAACAATTCACAAATTGCTTTACAATGAACTGCTATTTTTTTTTGAACTAATTATTTATGAATGAATGAGATTCTAACACGTAAGAGTACTTTTATATACTTATTACTGATGTCATCATGTTCCTATACTCCTGCTTTCATGATGCTAAAATAAAAATAAATAAATTCTCCAGATTATTATTTAATTATATTTTACGTTCCTTCCACTCATATTCTTAATGATATTGATAAGTGGGAATTCTTGCTGACATTCCATTTTTAGGTATGAATTCAAGCAATATGTGGTCACAATAATTTTTGTATAGTTATAATGATGAGATAATACTCCAATCGATACTCATAATAATGACAAATAAAACAATATTATTATATTTTGTGCAAAACGCATCAATAACAAAATAGAATAGTTTGGACATATTTACATGCTTTATTCGCCTTAATAAATATCTGGCCTCCAAAGATGCAGCAATCAAAGTTACATTTTAATCAAGCTGTACATGTTATAGTCTAGTGCTTAAATGATTATTAAAGATTACAAAAATTAACCATCTATATAATAATTTGACCTTTATCTTAATGCTGAGGAACTTTAATTGACGATCTTTTTAATGCCCAAAAGTATTAAAGTGATTGTCAGTGTTGAGCAAAACTCTTTTTAGTCATAAATATGGATGCTCATAATAAAAATTAAAATTTTATTTATAACACCAAATCAACTAATTTCCATTATTATGAATTTTATACATTTTTTCCCCCTAGAAAATGTTTCAGTCAGATTGTCATCATTTAAAAAATAAAAATAAATTTCTTGAACAATTTTTTAAAAATGTTCAAAGATTTATAAATTTAATGATAAAATATGATATAAATGTAGTACTTTTGGTGAATTAATTAGCTAACACATATTTAATGAAAGAAAAAATTATTGAATGGCGTCAAATGGTTTTCTTATTTACATGGGACTCAAAATGGAAAAGTGCTCCTAAGAGCATTTACGCTCATAGTCGTTTGAAGTCGTCCGATGTGTTCCACTTCCGAGACGTCACAAGATGACGCGATGCTATGCGAGTTGTGTGGTAGGTCAATTCCTATAGACTCGACCATCCTAACAACGTCTCTGATCTCAGCGGCGAGCCAGGGCAACCCGAAACTCAAGAAAGATTTTTAAAAAATTTACTGACCGAGGAGCACTATGTCTCACATCAGTCTTACAATTTTTATTCCAAATCAAGTGAGTCTTACGATCCACAAATGCCCGAGCTAAGACCTGAGATCGAGCTAAGTTAGAATCAATTCAGGAACGATCGTAGTCTATGCAACTGGGGTCCACATAGAAAAAGATTCATTGTGAACATAATTTTAATGCCTTGGACAATGGAAAAAGAATATGTTACACGGAGTTGATTGTTCAGAACTTAACTTCAATTTAAGAATATTATGAAACGTGACCAAATGTTAGTAAAATTATAAAATGTAATAATCAAAGAAAAATTATATTCATAATGATTTAAGAAAATACATATTAAAGCTACAAAATCATATCGAAAATAACACAATGTAAAACAAAAATAATAACATAATATTGCCCAACACATTTCTGATACGATTACGGTACTCTATAATTTTATATTAGAGCTTTAAAATGAAAGGTTTCATGAGATCAGCGGAGAGAACGAAAAAGTTCTTTGAATAGCTACGAGGTCTCCCATTACACAAGTGTTCGCTTTCTTACGCTTTTTGTCATAATACTTTTTGTTTCCATTCTGTATCTTTTGGACGTTTATTTTCGCGTCTTGTCTCAACATATTTAGGGTTTCAAGGTGGTGGTCCAGCATATCTTCTGTAAAGATGTCTCGAATTTCTAGGTCTTGTTTATTCCTCATCTTCACTTTATTGAGGAATTCGAATGGAATGTATTTGGTGCTTCGACTAATGGTACTGTAGAGCATTCTTTGCAATCTTGGCACGTATTTGAACTACTTCGTTTGTTCGTCAAAAGCAAGTTTCGTTAAGATGGGTATGAGAGTTCAAGATATTCGTTCCATTTGGCTGTTACCACGAGACACTCTAGTGACGATTTGTAGATGTTGAATATTCTCTTCCTTGCAGTATTCTTAAAAGTATGTGAATGTTGAAACTTTGTCTGTTATTATCTAAATTCGATTTCCAAAAGTATTTTGTTGCAATTCCAGTGTATCTAAAGCATCTTTGGTCGACACGAACTTCGCAGGATACAGCTAAATAATTGGTAATTCTTGTTAGTGGAAGGCATAGATCCTGTGAAATCCACATGGTAGGTGTTTAGTAAAGTATCAGCCTTTGAAATTGGAATCAAGAAGCCCTCTTTCTTCTAGGTTTTCTTGTTAGACCGAATGCATGGTATACAGTCGCAATAACGCTTTGAGTTAAGGGTTAAAAGTTGGGAACAAAAAACTTTTTTTTTTATTACTTCTACGTCTGAGTTGCAGATAAATGCCTATTTTCGTGAGCCAATTTGGCTGGCTTATTCTGCATTTCTTTAGAAACTACTATTAATTCACGCCCATTTTCATTCTTCAAGAGAATGTCGTTCTTCATGAAATGCTCTTGTGTCTCACTATTGGTCAATAGGGACTTAAGGATGGAGATGTAGTCGTCCTTGTGTTGATCGACTTTCAGCTTTGTTGTGACTGTTTCAGTTGTTACAATAACTGTGCAGCGACTCTCTTCTACAACAACGCTAGAAGTTAAAACGTCTTACTAACTATCCAGATGAGACGTCTTTTCAGACTAGTTGGTAGGAACGCAGCAAAAAGCGACCGGTCAACATTCTTCCGGCCCTGTCGCACGTGTCGACGAGACTCACCATTCAACACGAGACAGTAGATGACTCAAAAAATGGAAACTGGCTCGAGAAAAACTCAACGGGGGGATGTATATCAGTTTCAGTAATGGCTGAAAAAAGTAACCTTCTCAGCAAATACCAATGTTTCTCTTCGTTTCATCACGATGATACTGGAAGGGGAGTATGCAGTGACTCTCTTCTACAGTAATGCCAGAAGTTAAAACGCCTTGCTAACTAGCCAGATGAGACGCCTTTTCAGCCTAATTGGTAGGAGCGCAGCACAAAGTGACCTTTCAACATTCTTTGCACCCACTGGAACAGGGTTTGAAATAACGCTAGTACTCCAAGGCCAAGGTCAGTGATTACTCTCTCCTCCTCCACGGGATAGAAAAACATCCCCCGATCTTTCGGAGAAAATGTCAGACACCGAAACTGGATTCCTGATCAAAACGTCGACATGTGCCAATTTTTTATCTGGCTGATACACTATATCGTAGTTAATCTTTTAAAGGTAATGCTCCTTTCGCGATTCGGGTCACTAAGTCTTTTTATCCATTATTTTCTGAAAGACGGAGGAGCAGTCAGTCACAACTTTTAATTTGTTTCCTAGGAGATATACGCTGAGCTTCTTTAGCGTTTCAATAATTACAAGGACTTCCTATTTGTAGTTGCTGTACTTTTCTTTTGCCGGGCTAGGTTTTTTTTTTTTTTTTTCTTTTTTGGATATATAAGGGATAGGATGTAATTGTCCATCATCACCTTCTTGCAGAAGTATAGCACCATATCCGTATTTGCTAGCGCCAATATGAAATTATATTTTCCGTTCCGGCTAGAAGAAATGTAAAAAAGCACCAGCAACTAGCAGATCTTTGAGCTTGTGATAAACTTCAATCTGGTCAGTTCCAAACTCGAACTATCTTGTCGAAGGAGGTCGCTTAAAGTTTTTACAATTTTAGAATAATTTTGAATGAGAATTTTCGAAAATAACTAGTTAAACAACTTTGATCAATTTTACAGTTGACAGGTTGAGACAGGGAATTTTCTGACAACTTGCGTTTTTACCAGGGATAGAAGTATGGAACCATTTTAGACTATATGGTTCAATAACTCAAAAGTCTTTTCTTCATAAAGGGGCTCTTCTTGAACTTTATTTCTAATCTTTATTTTGAGGCAATATCAAGTATAGTCCTCAATTTTTGCAGTCCTTTTCCCTTGTTTGAAGGGATTTTTAAGTCATCCATGTAGATGGTGACAATACCTTTGTTCATGAAATTTCTGAAAATGCAGTAAATATATCTAGAGTGGATTTTAAATAATGCCAAAAGGCGTTATGACAGTATTTTAAATATATTGTCGATATTCAATTAAGAGAAAAAAACAGGCTGTAGAAACAGTTTATCCATTACTTTCTTTTAGTAATAAAGCAGAAAGAGAGCACTTAGTGTGCTGTCGCTCGATATGAGCGTAAGTGGTAGAGAGTTAGTTTCACAGGAAATAGAGGACGCCACGTTTCATTGAAATTGGGAAGGGCAGAGGTGCCACTAATATCTTCGAAATCACTAGGACTGGTGTTGAGTCCAAACAGTACCTTAGTAAACTCATATTGTCTATCTGAAACAATGAAGGACGTAAACTTACTACTATCTACATCAATATAAAAAACCATTTTTCAAGTCTAACGTAATATACACCTTTGCATCTTGGAGTCTGTCCAAAACATCATCAATTACAAGAAAAAAAATTCTGTCCTTAACAAGTTTCGAATTTAGTTGTCAGTATATGACATACAATTTGGTAGCACCATCTTTTTTTCTTCATTGGACTGGAATATTCAGATGAGCTGGGTCGAATTATTCCTTCCTCTAACCATTCTTGTACTTGTTTGTTGACTACTTGGTTTTCTGAAAAATATAAACGCCTGGCTCTTTAGTAGACAGTTATGTCATCCTTCAAGATAAATTTCATCTAAATATCAGTGGGTTTTGTTTCTTCAGACTTGTACTCTGAAACTACTTCTGTAAGCTCACACCTCTGACTCGGGTATCTTGAATGTGATTCTTCTTCAGTGGTCAGATCGGAAATCTGTACACATCAGGCTATTGTCTCATATTTAATAAACTGGACATCTTCATTGATGAATTGCAGGGAGGCTTGCTCAAAAATATTGGAACCCTTGACTGCTTGGGAAGTTCAATGGCACCATTTGTCAAACTTCAGAATGGATGTGTTCATTAATAATAAAAGTTTCTTTAGATGAGTCTTTCGGGTGAAAACTGTTGAGTTTCCTATGCCTTATAATATGATGTGATCCTTTGATAGTTTCACTGTATCCACAATCTCACCACTTACGTCCTCTCTGATCTAACTGACGAAACTGCCTGGGAGGACAGCATTAGTTGAGTTTTCCCTCACTATATGGTTGCATGAGTCTCGCCATACTTGGTTGTAGACAGTTAAGAAAGTGGTCGAAAACATTTAAAAATTAATATTAATTATTTATTGTATTATAATAAATACAATGGATACACAACAGTAATGTAAATAATCATTGTTAATTCCTTAATTTCAGTTGTTAATTTTATTTCTGTATTTTTGCATATTAATATTTTTAGATAAATTATGATTATGCTTTTTAACTGTAAAACGAAATGTGATATTTGGATAAAAACGTCGTGATTGAACCATTTTTCAATATAAAGATATGGAAAAGATTTTACACATTCTTCATTACATCTGATTTATCAAAAATCACGTCTATACAATGGAACAAACAAGAAAGTACTTGGTAAGATGAAAGATGAGCTATCATCCAGTTTAGCAGTTGAAGATTTCTCGGACTGAAGCCAAAGATGTATAGTTTAAAAAGTGTTGTAATGGAGAAAAAACAGCCAAGGTGTCGAAGTGATGTACAACAAATTCATTCAGACTACAAGATACTTTAGTATATCGTGGGTATTGGTTTAGCAAAGGCAAAATTGAAAGTCACAACCACATTTGTACAAACCCTGTATCAAAATCAACTCTGTGCCTTTTGATAGCAAAGATACATTTTAACGACATTATCAACACTTTGGCATATGGTCACTTTAAAATTAAATAGTAAAAAAAAAATGATAGATATATAGATAAAAATATTTTTTACTATTTTGGGCTTTGTATTTTTTTTTTTTTTTAAAACTTGAATGTCTTTTTTTTGTTGTTGAGGAAAAAAAAAATTTTTTTTCATTTCGTTCCACATCAAAAAATGTAAATCAACAAAATATGTATACATATAGTGTTATATGATGTTATCAACCTCTAATTTTGTTATTTGCAGCAAAAGAAACTTTGTATGACTATGGTTAAGTGTGTTTAATGATTCTTTTTTATTTACACATTAGGATAAATCAGTAATACTGTTTTATTTATTTCCTCAAAATCAGTTTTTATTTTTACTTTCAATGTTGCTTGCTGTTATCTTTGTATAGGAATTATTTGTGTTGTAAATAAAATAGTTGAAAAAATAAAATGTTTTTTGTTAAAATATTCGAAGTTTTACTTATATATATATATAATGTAATTCAACAATAATCAAATTTTTCTTATAAAATAATGATTAATAAATTTTTACATTTGCAATGGGTTCTAACCATACGACATCCATCTTCTATGCTTACTCAGTGTTCCTTCTAGATTCTGGAAAAACTTGCTTCGTGAAAAAAAAATTTAGCACAAACTCATGAAATGTTAAACCTGCACCTTCAAAACCATTTGGTGTTACGGAGCTTATCGACACTATTTGATGACGTTTCTAGTAATAGAGTTCATTGAGGCTTACCTTCAGACCTTAATAAAGAAAAAAAGTAATGCATTAGTATCATTGATGACTTAATGTCGAATTAAGTCAGTAGTAAAAATTATCAAATCTCTCTTTAAAGGTAGTCATCATAGAAAATATTTCAGTAATTTTTATTGTTCAAAATCTTTTTTTTACAAAGACAGAATTCGAACTTCTTCATTAAATGCGTATATGTTTGCTTTAAAAATGTATGAGGATAAAAAACATATAAATTAACATTTAGCTAAGTAAGATGTATCCGAGTCAATAAGTATTTTCCCAGAGGTTCATCAGTGCAGCCTCTTGCATATGGTTATTTGTTTATTGATTTTAGGAGGCCGCAAAACAAATGAAAAACTACGTCTCTCGCACTGGATTATTTCCAGGAGATAAAAAACAATTTTCTATCAACCCCGATAGCTCAAAATAAAGTTCATTTTGACAATTTTTGCAGAAACTCTATTATGATATTCCGGCTAAAAGCGTACGCGCAAGAACGAACACTGCAGCGCCTTTGTCTGGCCGTCACGGCGTGGCCACACGAGAGCGGCAGGCAAACCGGCGCGTTGGTAAAAGCCGTACAGCTTTGCGTAAAGCCACTTACTGCAAAGTTCGCCATTTCCTGCCGCTGACCGCTTTTACCGCTTGCATTGGCCAGCGCCGCCAAATATTTCATAATTTTGAATTAATTGTAAAAGCAAAAAAATAAATATAGAATTTAAAACTAATTTGAAATAGAGATTGGAGGTTTATGAATCTAAAAAAAAAAAATTAATATAAGAAAAGAAATGCAAAGTAAGAAAATAGTAAAAGCTTTTAAAAAATAAATAAAAAAAAAGAGTTTCAAAATAGTTTTATAAAAGTAAAGATACTCTATAAATAAGATATCTTTAAGAATTTTGATCTTTTTATTTTGAATGAGAAAAAATATTGAAGATATTTAAAAATGAAGAACCTGATAAATTAGAGTAAGAATACACATATGTGCAACTGTTAAAGAAACAAATAAAAAACACAGGTATTTTTTATTTTTCAGATTTTATTTCTTAAAACCATCGTTACGTTATACATTTTTTTTAAAATACAAATACATTCTAAAATCATTTTTTTCTTGCGGTTAAAGCACCTCAAAAATGTAGTTCCATCAAAGAATATCCTTGACATCTTTTAAGAGATAAGAATACACAATATTGTCCCTGGAAAAACATTTGATGAAGGCTTTGCAGTAATTTCATTAGATATTACGTTTGGAAATATTTTACATATTGTGAGATGTGGGGTTCATATATACCGATGGGGTAATCCATAAGAATCAAAAATTCTATGGTTTTCTCATGCCCGAATATACATAGCCAACCAGTGCGATCCTTCTTTATCATGGGGATGCTGTGTTACCACTATTGCTGCTCTTTTCTTGATCTTGGGTATTTGGTCAGCAGGATACACACCTAAGAAATCTCTAGGAGCCTCCTTTGATAAAATTTTGCTTATTTGAGGCGAACATTTAATTTCCCAAATCAAATAAAACGTTTCGTGTCTTGTTTTATTTCAATCAACGACTCAAATTCGGCGAATACAATAAGTGAAACAGTTTCATTCAGAGTATATTAAACTTTAACTCTTTATTCTCAAAAAAATTGCTGTGACGAATGAAGTTAAAGTGCTCTCCTTCACAAAGGTCGGGTGACAAATCCAAAATAGAAATGAGAATAACCATTTACAGGGGCTACAGTCTAAGATAAATGGAAGTCGCTAAGAATTTAGAAATAAGTTGTGTAAGCTTGAATATAATTTCCATTTTAAAAATCTAGTTCTGAGAGGTTGGTGAGGAACAGGTTGACCGTCTGTATTTTCACACCAGCCAAGTACCACTATGGCTAAAGGCTGCGCAGCTGCCGCGCCGCGCCACGCCACATACGCAGCGCCGCGCCGCGCGGCAGGTACGCACGCAGTGACATACCACCGCAGCAACGCGTACTTTTTTTGCAAAAGCATGGCTACGCTACCGTACCATCAACGCGGCAAGCATTTCGCCATTGCCGTACGCCGCCGCTCCGCCCGTATACCACCGCGTTCACGACCACTGGCTGAGCACGCCGCTGCCGCCAAGCAGCCAGCCGCTTGTATGCTGCCATTGCCGTCGGTTGCCGTTGCCAGTTGGATTTCCTGTATTATAGCTCTATAGGCATAGCCATTATTGCTTGATGAAATTGTTCTTTTCGTTTAACCAAACGTCGACTTGGGAAAACATAGGTGCAAAATAAGTTGCAAATTCAACTTTATTTTCATCTGTAATCACTTTACCATCACTTTTCAAGATTTTTGCTCTAACATGTAACTGAGTCTGAGAGAGGTCAGGTAAGCATCACCACTCCCAGGTATGAGGAATTCGATGAGTCCTCCATCTGCAACATTAGTGATGGATGGAGTGGAACCATTATTTTCGATTACAGTCTGGGTAGGAGGAGTTAAATAATAAATTCAGTTCAAGATTTACTTACATTCAAGAGACTCTTTTAAAAAAGAAACGCCATCATAAGGATCAAAAAAATATCTCGTCCTCTTACTTTCTTCGATTTGGAAGAAATGGTAGCTTCGTCCCTTCCTCTTTCTTTTTTATACTGCTGACGCATTTTACCGTCCTATCATTTTCATCATTTTTGTATAGCTTTTTTTATTAACATTTCTAGTTTCATTAGTTCTTCTTTTGCCGAACAGATTCAGAAAACTCGAGCCCTCTATCGTAATAAACTTTGGTTGTGTGTTGCTTGTTTTCAAACTTCTTTTCTACCGATTTAACTGCTCCTTCAGAAAAAGGTAGAGCTGTGCGGAATAGTCAATAAAACCCTCAATACCATATCCTTTTCTGAAAAGATTGTCCAGTATAATATGGGGTCATTTCTAAGTATTGTGTACACGTAATAGATCTTAAAATTGCTTGTACTGCTTGTATAAGAACAAACATCTTAAGCTTTTAAAATTTTCAAAGAAATGAATTTCATATTTCCATATATTCTTTTTTTATACGATTTGTCTCATTCTAAGAAGTAACTTCCGCTATCTTGCCGACCTCTTTCAAAAGGAACTAAATACTTAAATGTAATCAAAATCATTTCATCGTTTGGAATATTGTCAGAATATACAGACACGTAGTTGGGTCTTGTAGTAGTGAGCATTGATTAGCTTCTTCACATCATTTCCTTCTACTTTTTATTATTTTCAGAAGTAGCTTGTATATGTCCAACGACTGAGGTCCACGAAGATCACAATATATATATGACTAGGAAGTAGAAGCGCCTTAGGATCAATATGTAAGGACTGTTACGACTTTTACTTTCACCGCAACAACCTAATAGATTCCAGCTATGCCTTTGTATACTCGACTACTGACCACTAACTAATTTTCCACCCTCTTTGCAGAGTATTAAATACAATTCGATTTTGTTTCTGTGTATTCCAGATGCATTCCTTTTAGCATGTCAAGGATTGTTTCACTAACAACCTGGCGAACTCTTCTGACTAAGTAATTCTCTCCATTTCCTAAGTCCAAATCCGAATAGCATTATTATCATTTCTTATGTTTTATACCATATGTGTGTGGATGATATTTAAATCTACTAAACCGACTTCCATCTCCACTATTCAATGTGGCATTAATGGAAGTTAGTTAATAAGTTGAGATGTTTTTATTTTCTGAAAAAACGCTGGAACTGTCACTAACTAGTGTAATGTAGAATGCATGATTCAAACTAAAAGAATGTGTCGAGAGCATCCATTTATATCATTCTAACATCCTTTCTAACCACGTGTTAAATTTTTCTGGGTATCATGAAAATTTTACAAAATATTCACTTTTTCCTTTCCTTTTCTTGTTCTTATCACTTTCACAGGATCGAACCCAGAGAATCCAGGTCTTTCCTGTAGTTCTTGGGGATAAAAGTGCCTGAATTATTCACGACAAATCTTTTTACTTCTATAAACTGTGGATTCTAGAGAATTTGATGTAGTTATAAAATTTCTTTCGTCCAATTTTGCTCATGGACCTTTTAAAATTGAATTTTTCCCTACTAAGATTCACCGTTATCACCTCATTTTGGCAACTGTTTTGTGCTCTTTCAGAGACTGCCATACAAAGTTAGCACACTTAGAAGTCTGATTTCTTTATTCCCGAGCTGGTTCCATGAGATGCTTCGATGCCAGAGTGATTATAGCTATGCACTAATTTTTCAACAACATCAATATGTAACGTTTGTATTCATTCAGTAAAAATACTTCACATTTTGGTCTTCAAAGTACGTGAATCCTTCTGAATGGAGGCCTTTGCTCTAATTATTTGTTGTGAAAAATCCTTTCATTTTCTTAGGTATTTTGGAATAGAATAGTTTGGAAATTCTTTTTCCACCATCTGTTTGTAATTTTTTTTGGAATGTCGAAAATCTTTTGAAAATACCCCTATGGTTTCAGCTTTTCTTTCTTCCCAATGGTATAGCCCAAACATACTTCGAAAGACATGTTCAATTACAGTCAGCAAATATTTGATTACCTTCTATTAAAAGAAGGCAAAAGGTTGCATATCCACTACAATCACGTGAAACTGTTGATTTTTTGATCACTAGTTCACACGTTGCTGATGGAAGATTTTCTTACATCCTATAGCAAGTGCGGTTTAACAACTGTATTTACTGACTTTTCAAGGTTTTTGAGAATGCAACAACCCTCATTTATTTCAGTATTTTTGGAGAACATTTCGCACTTGCGGTTGCGTATTAACATTTGCTCTCACTAGTACGCATCTTCAGACACGATAAGTTTCCACTCAGGTATTACGAGAATTGATTTATCTGTTCCCAGGTAAAATTTTCGAGTCAATTTAGAATACATATGCGAACTTTATAAAGCTTCGATCATAGTGATGTGGGAAGGCGTTGAAGAAGAGAGAAGAGGGGTGTAGTGGAGAGCGAGGCTGTGCGTAGAGAAGGGGGAGAAGTTGAGCTGGGTGAGGTCTACAATGCCTCCAGTACCACATGAGCCGGCTTGAAATCCTCACTGAGCCTCAGACCATCTGATCCTGGGAGAACCCCCCACTTTCTACCTACTGACTAATTCCAGAATATGGCTAGAATCAGCCAGGATCTTATCCCCTCACCTCAATTAAAGACAGCAGACTCAGGTTCAGGGCCAGATAGTGACACCCGTCTAATTGCCGTTCCAGCGAGGGTAAAAAAAAAAAAACACAATTTTTTTGAGATTAATTTTAAAATTCTCTGAAAAAAATCACAAAAAACAATAAAAGTCTAATTTAATATACTTAGTGGCCATAAAATTTCAAGGCCTTCTCCAGTAATATTGAATACATCTGGCAGACAAAAAGCTGGAGCTTATAGACCAGAATGAATGGATATTTCCATTGTGGTGAATGAATTTACCTACTGTGAATATTTCGAGATATTCAATGATGAGATAAAAGAATCAAGTATATAGAAAAATGAGTAAGACTTGAAAAGATTAGGAAAATACCAATGTTTGAGCTGTAACGTGGCAGTTTCTTAATAGAGCAGTCGAAATAAATAATTCACCCTTGTTAGAAATCTGTTTCTCGCTTTTTTAAAATTACAATTTGTTCAACATTATTTAGCTTCAATCCTACCGCATAACACTCGTATTATACTTATCCTTTATTTTTGTTATGTTCATGGAGACTACGTAAAACACCACTATTAATTTATTAATATTAAGTATAAACTATATTATTTAAAATTATCTAATGAGTATCCATCAGTACGAATAAATAGGAAAAAAGTTAATTATTTTTTTTGTTTTAAAGTGTTTAAATACCGCAAATTTTATAATACCGTGGTATCATTTTATTAAAGAAAATTGAAGGCGTTAAAACTAAAATAATATGCATATTTTTATTCTAATGAAACGAACTTTGAGAAGTACAAATTAGGTTGACATTTTCCTAAAAATGATCAGTGGTGTTATTTTTTTTCAGTTTCTTTTCTAAAATCAGTGGAAGTTATAAAAATTTCACATAAATGCAGGTATAGGTAAAAATGGGTGAGAAAGAGAATGGACTAAAGTAACTAGGGCTTCAAAAGTTTTGTGTATTGGCAAAATGATGTGACGTGTAACTTCTACAACTGTATCAATCAGGACTTAACTGATTAACTATAATAGCCATTGAATATGATCGAGGCTCGAAATAGTGGTGTGACGTCTGAGCTCGAAGCAACTATTTGTTTGTTAGTTACTGTATTCTTGGAAATACTATACTCTATTTTTGAATGACGTCATTCCCCTTGCAGCAGCAGGGATGTTACTCTGCTCATTGACAAAAGCTTGCAACTGCGAAGACGTTGTCCTTGGCGACAAACGTCTGTAAGTTGTGCTTGGTGCATTCACTATATGAGGTGATATAGATGATGTTAATAAATGGTTTTGTTATTAAAAATTGATGCCTCGAAATATTTATTTTGCCACTACATACAATGGGTTTAAAAACACAATTAAAATGTTTGTAGAAAAGAAATTAGGGGGCTTCTTGAGGTTCGATGTTACATGTTATAGTTAAGAGTAGTGTTGGGAGGTAATTGTAGGTTTTATCAGCTAGGTTCACTGATGTGTAAAGAGGTAGTTTACATATGTGCGCATTAGAAAAACTTGTGCAATGATGGAGCTATTTTTTAAATGGTTGTCAAATTGAAAAAATAAATAATTATTAAAATAAAAGCTTTCTCAATTCATAGTATTTTATCTGCCTTTGATATCTCTCATTAAAAATACTATCGTTACAAAATACAGGATACTACCTCTGTGATGGATATTCTTTTGCTTTTTTTGGTATTCTGAAAATATAAGAAAAAGAATAACAAGTTAAATCATTTATCAGTCGACTCGTGTGTTTGTCAAGAAATTAGTGTTACTACTTACTAAATAGTCCACTTCCTCTGACAGACATGATAAATAATTTGTTGCATCAATTTTTGTAACAGTGAAGAATTGAATATAATAGAGTTTTCTTTCTATATTTGCAGAGTCTGCCTGTCGACAAAGTGTTAAATTTTTCATATATCACAAAGATATTTTAAAAATGATTTACTCTTAAACGCATTTATGGAATGCCTTGCTTCTTTAATTGAACTACTATATATATATATATTATTTTGGGGGAAGCAGAGATAATTTTCTTGACAGCTCGAAAGGCAGATATCGTTAAAGCTGTTTGAGGGTGCGACATTTTTAAGTGTCTTTTAATACAAGACTCTTGATTTGATAATGCAGAAGCGGTAATGCTTTTCAGTTACTTTTTCTTACGTTATCAGATATGATAGTAAAACTACTACTACAAAAAAATCGTTGTAAAAGATACAAAAATGCGAAGACATCCGAGGATATATTTTTTAGCAATGTAAGATACCAATAATACTAAGATATCAGGTTTGTCGTCAAAAATACAATTTAATTGTGAAAATCAGTATGAGCCCATAATCGATTCTCAGGAAAATACAAAAGGTCGAATTTTTTACTACCTTGTTACTTGTATTATACTATATTGCATTGAGCATCATAAGATGAATGGTCTTTGCCACTCCCTGTCGATCCATCATCTGTGCTGCTAGAGGGTCTATGACCTCCTCTCGCACTCCCCCGTTACAGCACTGATCAGGCGGACTATCAACCATGAACTAAAGGGATCACCACAGAAATAGTAGAGGCTAATGTAAGCAGCTTTCAGAGTGTTCTACGTAAGTCCAGCTTGGCTGCAAATATTTTATGGATACCATTACGGATAAAGATTTAAGAATCGCACTTTGCAATTTAGACACAAAAATTTACAATAAACACCTGACAGTATCGACCTAAAAAAAGTTCGAAAAGAACCATTATAAGATAGATAATTCATGCAAATATGTCATTAAAGGTAGAAATTTCACAAGAGCAGAAAATAAAAAAAATCCAAAATTCAAGAATTTCTTAAGTTTATCAGGTAGAGACACCATTTATACTTTTCGAAAGTAGGTAGTTAGATCAAGTAAAATGTTGAAAAGATTTTATGGTTGTTAAAAATCAAATCGTTTATAAGGAACCAAAAGATAATTTGTCTCCATAAAATTATGTTTTGAGCCTTTTACTAGATTTGTTTTGAAATAAATGATTAGCATCTTCAGATGAAACAACTTATTAATACATATTTAAAACGAAACTGAGCTTAATAACAATCTCAACTTAGCAATAAATAATTTTGTTCATCTCAAGCTAAGACCACAGGTAGACAGAAGTTGTGGCATCCAGCATGGATAGTTGATGTTTTTATTGAGCCGCGAGGTTTATGTGTGAGCCTGTCCAAAAAGACTTAATCAAAGTAGAGAGGTGATACTATTAAATCGTTAAGCGTTGACATCAAGTTTGTAATTGAGGTGCCAATGTATGCCCTTAAGCATGTGTTTGCTCAAAATGTGATTACTTTAAAGACAGGGACAATATGTGATGACGTTTATGAAAAAAGCTACTTCTTTCCCTATCTTGGATTCCAAACTATAATGCAATAAATATTATTTAATATTTAGAGGAGAGAAATGTTTTTAAGTGTTCTCGATTATCATCTCTTGCACGCAAATTAGTAGTCTAGAGATTCATGTAAAAGATAAAATAATAGTTTACTCCTCCTGCTTGAGAATAGAAGCAAGGTTGCCAAGGTTAAGTATTTGGGAAAGATTAGATTTGGATTTGAACAAAATAGAATGTAAATGGTTATGAACAATTCACAAATTTGCTTCTACAATGCGCTTTTATTTTTGAACTAATTATTTATGAATGAATGAGATTCTAACACGTAAAGTGATACTTCTATATACTTATTACTGATGTCATCATGTTCCTATATCATAAGCTTTCATGATGACTAAAAATAAAAGTAAATAAATTCCAGATTATTATTTAATTATATTTTACGTTCCTTCCACTCATATTCTTAATGATATTGATAAGTGAATTCTTACTGACATTCCATTTTTAGGTTGAATTCCAAACAATATGTGGATCTGGCAATATTTTGTATAGTTATATAATGATGAGATAATCTCCAATCGATACTATCAATAATAACAAAATAAAAACAATATATATATTTTGTGCAAAACATCAATAATAAAATAGAATAGTTTAAGTTCTAATGTTACATCTTTTATTCATAGGCTAATAAATATCTGGCCTCCAAGTGCAGCAATCAAAGTTACATTTTAATCAAGCTATTTAACTATGTTATAGTCTGAATTAGCAAGTGATTCTTAAGATTACAAAATTAACCATCTATCATAATTTGACCTTTATCTTATATCTGAGAACTTTTGTTGACAGTCTTTTATTTGCCAAAAGAAATATTGAAGATGATTGTCAGTGTTGACAAAACTCTTTTATAGTCAAAATGGATGCTCATAATAAAGATTAAAATTTTATTTATAACACCAAATCAACCTAATTTCACATTATTATCGGAGTTTTTATCTTTTCCCCCTAAGAAACATTTCTCCAGTCCAATTGTCATCTTTAAAAATAAAATAAATTTCTTGAACAATCAAATTTCAAGATATAGATAATTAATATATTAATGCTGTTTTCTCAACATATAACGCTTAAAGAAGTACACTTACTTTTGATTAAAATGTTTCTTATGTAGCAGTGACTCAAATGTTAATGGAAAAAAATAGTGACCCTAACATTATGATAACCAATCGTTTAGAAATAAGCGTCCGAATGTGTCGCAATACCAGAGTACAAAAAATTAATATGAGCTATTGTAGCAGTATGATGACCCCAACACAATCTCTGATCTCACTTGACCGGGCAAATAAGAATTTATTTCTACGAGGGCACTTGTTAATAGAATTTAATTTATTCAGAATAGTGCTTACATCAAATGCCGACTAGACTGAGATCGAGTTAGACATTCAGGAACGTCTAGCTAACGGCTCAAGCCACATGAAAGTCGTGAAAAATGCAGCGCATGAAAAGTATACAGGATTGATTGTCAGAACCTAAAATTGAAACACTACCAATGTAGATTAAAGATGTAATTAATTATCATAAGATTCAATACAACATATCAAAATACACAAGTAACAAAATAAATGCATTTCTAAATACGACGGTACTTTTTTTTGGACTAGAAGGTTCATGAATACCCAGGGTAAGTTCTTTGAATATGTCTCATTACACATGTCATATGCGTTTTTGTCATTACTTGTTTCATTCTGTCTTTTGAGTTTTTCGCTTTGTCTCAACATATTTAGGGTTTCAGTGGTGGTCCGACATATCTTCATAAGTAAGATGTCTCAATTTCTAGGTCTTGTTTGATCCCATCTTCCTTTATTGGTGAGATTCGAATGGAGATGTATTTGGTGCTTCGACTAATGGTACTGAAGACATTCTTTGCAATCTTGGCAGTTTGAACTTCTTCGTTTGTTCGTCAAAAGCAAGTTTCGTTGAGATGAGAGTTCAAGATATTCGTTCCATTGGCTGCCTACACAGAGACACTCTAGTGACGATTTAGTAGATGTTGATATTCTCTTCCTTGCAGTATTATTTAAAAGCTTGTGAATTTGAAACTTTGTCTGTTATTATCTGAAATTCGATTTCCAAAAGTATTTTGTTGCAATTCAGTGTGATCTAAAGCATCTTTGAGCGCGAACTCTTGAATTAATCACATAATTGGATGAATTCTTGTTAGTGGAGAGGCATAGATCTGATGAAATCCACATGGTAAATGTTTAGTAAAGTATCAACCTTTGAAATTGAATCAAAACCCTCTTTCTTCTAGGTTTTCTTGTTAGACCGAATGTATGTGTATACAGTCACCATAATAACCTTTGAGTTAAAGGGTTAAAGTTGGGAACAAAAAACTTTTTTTTATTACTTCGATCTGAGTTGCAATAAATGCCTATTTTTCGTGAGCCAATTTTTAAGCTGCTTATTCTGAATCTTTAAACTATCTATTAATTCACGCCATTTTCATTCTTACAAAGAGAATGTCGTTCTTCATGAAATGCTCTTGTGTACTATTGTTGCGACCATGGAACAGGATGGAGGATGTATTACGTCATTGTGATCGACTTTCAACTTTGTTGTACTGTTTCAGTTTGTTACAATAACTGTGCAGCGACTCTAATACTAACGCTAGAAGTTAAACGATCTAACTATCAGATGAGACGTCTTTTCAGACTAGTTGGTAGAACGCAGCAAAAGCGACCAGTCAACATTTTTCCGGCCCTGTCGCACTTGTCGACATGAGACTCACCATTCAACACGAGACGATGAATGACTCAAAAATGGAAACTGTCGAGAAAAACTCAGAGGGGATGTATATCAGTTGCAGTAATGGCTGAAAAAGTAACCTTCTCAGCAAATACCAATGTTTCTCTTCGTTTCATCACGATGATACTGGAAGGGGTATGCAGTGACTCTCTTCTACAGTAATGCCAGAAGTTAAACATGCAACTTCGCTAGCCAGATGAGGCGCCTTTTCAGCCTAATGGTAGGGCGCAGCACAAGTGACCTTTCAACATTCTTTGCACCCACTGGAACAGGGTTTGAAATAACGCTAGTACTCAAGGCCAAGGTCAGTGATTACTCTCTCTCTCCACAGGATAGAAAAACATCCCCGTCTTTCGGAGAAATGTCAGCACCGAAACTGGATTCCTGATCAAAACGTCGACATGTACTTCAATTTTTATCTGGCTGATACATATATCTGTAGTTAATCTTTTAAAGGTAATGTCTTTCGCGATTCGGGTCACTAAGTCTTTTTATCCATTATTTTCTGAAAGACGGAGGAGCAGTCAGTCACAACTTTTAATTTGTTTCCTAGGAGATATACGCTGAGCTTCTTTAGCGTTTCCAATAATTACAAGGACTTCCTATTTGTAGTTGTACTTTTCTTTTGCCGAGGCTAGGTTTTTCTTTTGGATATATAAGGGATAGGATGTAATTGTCCTCATCACCTTCTTGCAGAAGTATAGCACCATATCACTATTTGCTAGCGCCAATATGAAATTATATTTTCGTTCCGGCTAGAAGAAATGTAAAGCACCAGCAACTGCAGATCTTTGAGCTTGTGATAAACTTCAATCTGGTCGTTCCAAACTCGAACTATCTTGTCGAAGGAGGTCGCTTAAGTTTTACAATTTAGAATAATTTTGAATGAGAATTTTCGAAAATAACTAGTTAAACAACTTTGATCCAATTTGGTAGCAAGAGCAAGTTACAGGTTAGGAAATACTAGCCGCGTTGTCATCGTACTTTTGCTCAAAGCCTTTATGGAGCAACTATGTAATAGCCAAATTTTTCCGCCCGCGCGGCAACGACTTCTTGGCTACAGTAAGTCCTGCTGTTGCAGTCCTTGTTTCTAAAACGCCATTTTTTTAAGCCTTAAAAGGCGTGACTAGTACTTCGCTGCGGCGCCGTGGCAGGCAAGGATTTGCTGGCCAAGAGCAATATATTGCCTACTAGTGAATTGCAATTGCCAATTGTGAGGTCAAACAGTACCTTGAAGTAAGCTCATGGTGTCTATCTGAAAAGCAGAAGGCACGTAAGCTTACTACCTATGCACGTATTAGTACAAACCATTTTTTCAGAAGTCTAACTATGATGCACCTTTGCATCTTGGAGTCTGTCGAAAACATCATCAATTACAAGAAAAATTCTGTCCCAACAAGTTTCGAATTTAGTTGTCAGTATATGACATACAATTTGTAGCACCATCTTTTTCTTCATTGGACTGGAATATTCAGATGAGCTGGGTCAGATTATTCCTTCCTCTAACCATTCTTGTGTACTTGTTTGTTGACTACTTGGTTTTCTAATAAAATATTCTCTTTAGTAGACAGTTATGTCATCCTTCAAGATAAATTTCATCTAAATATCAAGTGGTTTTGTTTTCTTCCAGACTTGTACTCTGAAACTACTTCACAGCTCACACCTCTGACTCAGGTATCTTGAATGTGATTCTTCTTCAAGTGGTCAGATCGAAATCTGTACACATCAGGCTATTGTCTCATATTTAATAAACTGGACATCTTCATTGTGATGAATTGCAGGGAGGCTTGCAAAAATATTGGAACCCTTGACTGCTTGGGAAGTTCAATGGCACCATTTGTCAAACTTCAGAATGGATGTGTTCATTAATAATAAAGTTTCTTTAGATGAGTCTTTCGGGTGAAAACTGTTGAGTTCCTATGCCTTATAATATGATGTGATCCTTTGATGTTTCACTGTATCCACAATCTCACCACTCGTCCTCTCTGATCTAACTGACAGACTGCCTGGGAGGACTGCATTAGTTGAGTTTTCCCTCACTATATGGTTGCATGAGTCTCGCCATACTTGGTTGTGAGACAGTTAAGAAAGTGGTCAGACATTTAAAATTAATAAATATTTATTGTATTATAGCTAAATCAATGGATACAACAGTAATGTAAATAATCATTGTTAATTCCTTAATTTCAGTTGTTAATTTTATTTCTGTATTTTTGCATATTAATATTTTTAGATAAATTATGATTATGCTTTTTAACTGTAAAACGAAATGTGATATTTGGATAAAAACGTCGTGATTGAACCATTTTGCTTGTAGCTTTTCAAGCATGTTGCCGTGTATCTAATATCGGGTAAATAAAATTCCAATAATGATCCGGGACCGCTTACGGAGTAATCTCAATTTCTTTTTTTACATCACGCAACCTAATTAAATTAAATCGATGCTATATTCACTATCGGAAGTCACAAAAACCGTGACCGATGGGAAAGAATAATTGGTGACCCAGACTTGAACTTCGCCAAACCGGTAAACGGATATTGGACTTATAATGACTGATACCAAAATAACAGTGGAGAAATTGGAAGCTGGTGCAATCAGCATTAAAATACCTCCATTATGGATGGATAAACCTGAAATTTGGCTTTTTCAGGTGGAAGCGCAATTTCATATCAGCAGAATATCATCTGGAAAACGAAATTCAACTATTTAATGCCTCAACTGGAACTCCCGATTCTTGGAAGTATCTGGGACATTATAAAGATCCAGCATACAAGAGATAAATATTCAGCTGCCAAAGAAAGACTTGACATTCCAAGAAAGCGAAAATGTTCGCATTAAAGACTTAACGGGATAGAATTGGGTGACACATGTTACCACCAACTATCAAAAGATATGTGTTCACCTTAGCCATAAATATTTCGTAAAAGAATTCTACTACTTGCAGAATGCCCGCGCACATGTCTCAAAGCTTCATATAGCCTAACGCTGTGGAAAACCTGGTACCAATTTCAGCGCACTGCAGCTACGCGCATACCCATTTCGCCGCCCGTGCCAAAACATTGCGCGTGGTTCGGCTGGCAGCTTGCATGACGCTGCCCCTGCGTAACATTCTAGCTTAAACAATCAGCACTAGCAGCTCGCTACGTTGCCATATGCAGCGTACAGCACGACATGCCGCCATCACGCGCACGCCGAAACCTAAATTAGGTCATCTAAACAATTTCCGAGTTTTGTTTTTCATTCAATTGGAATCCTAGAAAATTTTCAACCGAGTAATATTGAAGAAACCATCAGCAGTCTGAGCTGTTCTTGCCGTAAAACCCAAATGCGTTCGTCAAAAAATGGTTCTCATTTTTGTTATGAGTCATGATAATTTTTGTGGTATAGTGTGAGAATTTCTGAATACTCGTAGCTCAATTAAAAAACACCTTAGGCTAAAGTAAAATCAGATTTGGATGACGCCTTCAATGTTTTAGCAAAATTCTAAAAGCATATATCATTCATTAAATTATCTATGATTTGTTTAACAAAGAAATTAATTGAATGGAGTTACAAAAACCTCTCAAGCAACAGTGATAATGCCCATTAGAGAAAATAGTTACCTAGCACCGTTAACAAAACATCAGTCAATTTTTGAATTATCAAATTTGTTTCCAGACTTAACTAAACCTAATTTAACTACGGTTGTCAAATATGATATGGAGTACATATAGTAACCACTGGTCAACCAATCTACTCTCGACACAACTGCTCCAGATAAACCAAATAGCTAAACAAAGAGAATTTCAATATAGTGACAATGATATAATTCGATGCCTTAAATCTCAGTAGTGGTGGTCGCTACCCTTGTAAACAAGAATGATGGTTTGCAGACCATGTGGAAATTATAGAAGAATTAATGCCAAACAGTAAAATCCATACTATTCCCAGAATAGAAAACTTTCATTACATCTTGAAGAAGATAAATGTATTTTCAAAATTGGTCTTATGAAAGCGTATTATCAAGCCATGACCGATTGCAGAAGAGACCAACCTAACTGCCATCACACAATTTTTAGGGTTATACAATTCAATGTCATGAGTTTTGGACTCAAAAATGCAATATCAACCTTTCTATGGTGTTTAACAGAAGTGTTTACGAAACTGGATTCTTTCCATACTTGGATGATTTGTTGATAGCCTCTCTTCAGAAAGAACATCAGAATGCATATTAAATTAAGTATTTGATAGTTTCAACTTAATATGGTCTGAAAATTAATGTTGCCGAATCGAGTGAGTGGTGGAGTGAATGCCAAAGGTTTATTGGCGCAGAACCAATATGTCCATGCTGCATAAACAAAAGATTAAACTGTGGTCTAGACGTTGAAGTTGAAAAACAAAAGATAAAAAGGTTGCCGAATCAGGGATGAGGACAACCAGAGTGGAATATTTGGGATATCTTATCATTGCTGAAGGCTCCTGTCCGCTTCCTGAAAGGTTGAGTAACAATTAAAAATGCCTGATACCATCTTGACTTCGAATATTTCTTCGGAATGATAAATTTTTTATCGAAGATACTTAAAAGAATACAGTAAAAACACAAGCACCTCTACGACTTGACCATGCCGAAGAGAGAACAAAGAAAAAAAGACCGAAGATAGAGTCCAGGACTGAAAGGCACTATTAAAAATTTTTTAACAGTGCAAGTCTGAGTCTCGCTAAAGTTTGCTCTATGTGTCTTTTGAAAAATCTGGATTGCCATTGTCTCTTTGTGCCGATGCTGATATAATAGTTTTGCCATATGATCAGTACTTAAAAAGTATGTACAGATGAGGTTGGAAGTCAATAGCATTATATTCAAAAAGCCCAATGAGACTCAAGAAAACATGTATGAGTATCTATGATGAGAATAAATTGGGATGATACTTTCTCTGAACATTTCAAGCACTGCTGTGAAGGAAGTGATTTTATTATCTATACTTACCTACAAACCTCTTACTTTGCATTTAATCAGAGAAAATGATAAAAGGCACATCTAAGACAACAATGACAATTCTGCAATATATATTTCAGTATTTTCTACTAATATTCCAAATATATTGGCTAAGACTAATGTTACAGATGCACTATCTGATAATGAGGAACCATTAGAAATAAAATATATGATGCAATTGCAGAAGAAGACAAGTAAAGGATGAAGAATTAAAACAGTTAATGCAAAACAATCATTTTAAGAAATTTAAACCTTCCACATTACCATCTAGAAAAAAACTTTGGTGTGACATCAAAACTTCCAAATCAAAGCCTTATATACCGCAGAAAGTTCGATTGCTAATGTTCCCAGTTAATACAGGTTTCCGCTCATCACATGGTGTCAGTCCAGCAATAAAATTGATGACAAGAAAAATATGTATGGTCCAATATAAAAACAAGTTAGAGAAGATAAATGGACCAAGAGCATGCATTAGATGGTAGAAAAATGCAAAGTAACTAGAGCATACCAAAGTCGAAATTTGGTGAATATGAAGCTCCTGATGAAAGGTTTGGTGTAGTTCATCAAGATTTGGTTGGACAACTACCACTTAAGAAGGAGATGTATGTGTTTAACCTGCACCACCGACCGATTCTCTGCTGGATGGGGTAGTTTCTTTACCAGATAAACAGCCGAAATAGTTGAGAGCATTTTATGAACATTGAATCGTAGTTTGGGTTCCTGCTACAATAAATGCAGTCAAGCGAGAATTCGAGTCACAGTTGTTCAGAAATGTGCTTGTAATATGTGGTGCCAGGTAAGTCACACAGACATACTTTATGTAGAATGGCTTCCATACTAGGATCCTTACGAGCTAAAACGCTCATACTAATACAGTGAATAATGCTACCGTGTTGTAGGTTACGAGCTGCACAAACGCGCCAGATGTCAGACTGCACATCAGCGCTCAATGTTTACTGGCTAACACACATCTACCGGTAGTATATTTACGACCAGCCTACCCTGGGTCAACCTTATGAGATCACCATTTCTGCTATGCAAAATTGCACGTTGATATACTAGTCACAGAATGCAGAGTAAACTGACCACGCTATGAAGCTCATTGCGTGGTAAACATACAAAAGGTCCAGTGGCTGTGGCAATAAGGCTGCCTATGTTACCAGACTAGAAACAACTACTGGAACAATGCAACCATCTGTAGTCCTACCATACGAACAGTCACCAAGTTTGGCGATAAAAAACAGTAGCGACAAATTAATTCTTACCTACTAAACACATGGATCAATAGTTCGAGACTAACTAAGTAGCGCTCGTAGTAAACCAGTAACCAAGGTCTTTCTAGAAGTACTAACCTTTGCTTGAAACTGTCAATCTTAAATCGATCGGACCAGAAACAGCTGAGTTATCGAGGGATTGGAATGAGAAAGTGTTTTGTAAGTTTGTTTAAAAATGGAAAAACAGTTTCGTGTTCTGATAAAACATTGTTTTTAATGGGTCAGAAGCTACCGTAGCAAGCGAAGACAATGGATTGAAGAAATGTAACCCGGACTCTTGTCCAGTAAAGCAACTTGATTTGTCGGTGGTTGCGGGATTTAAACAGTGTCGAACCGAAATGTACTGGAACGCTCGGGTAGAACCTGTGGAAGCCGTTACACACGGAAAATGGAGTGAAGTAAAGAATTATAATGAAAAGATCTAATGAATTGAAAGCCCATAGAGATTGCGGGTATGACACAGATATCATGGAAGTGTAATTTTACTATCCTTGCAGAAAGATTGAGCATGAAAAAGTTTTTTCAAGTGGGTGCGCGATTGCTTTTCGATGGAACAAAAGTAAACGAACAGTCGATGATCGAGTAAAGCTGTTTATCGCTATTTACTCGCAACAAAAGATTTCTTGCGTCGTTACGTGACCATGACAGAGAAATGGATACATCACCCACCTCAGAGTCGAAGCAGCAGTCATCTGATGGCGCACTAACGTAAAGCCGAAAACTACCAGTCAGTTCAATGGCAAAGTCTAATCATTTTTTGGGATACGCATGCGTGATTTTCATTCTACCTCGAAAAAGGTAAATCGATCACAGAAGTGATTATTATTTGGTAACTTGCTGTGGTGCTTTGAAGGAGAGATCATAGACGATCCACAATGCAGAAAAATCTTTCACCAAGACAATGCACCCTCTGGGTCTGATTGAAAGAATGGCAAATTGAACAATAGCTTTGATCTCTTTCCCCACCCCCCATACTGCAGATTTAGCCCCAGTGACATACTGGCTCTTTGCTCAGTCTTAAAATGCTCCAAGGAAAGATTTGAACATAAATGAGGTCATCCTTAGCATGAAACTGAATTATTTGACGAAAGATAATTTTTTTATAAACATGGTATTGAAATAGACAGCGATTGGAACCATTGTATCACCCTAAAAGGTGATTATGTTGATAAAGAATAAGAAAAATTTGAAAAAGAATATTTGTTTTTTCAGTGGTAGTCTCAGGACTTATTGATCCATGTGTTAGTGTCAAACTGTGTATTCCCTCTTATTACTATTATTTAATTATGAAAAATATATAATTGGTTGAATGTTGAGTGAAAGGTTTAATGGCACAACATAAAATAGGCTATGCACTTGCACCAAAACTTGTTTAAATCTATAGAGAGGAAATGACCTTAAAACACACGAGACCAAAACAAAAGACACACAAAAAGTTAAAATTCATATGTGGTGTAAAGGCCAATATGTAGTAAAAAAGCAAAATAGATTTATGGTGGGGGGGTTTCCCCTGAATTTTAAATCAAAATTAAGATTAATAAAATCATAAAAAGTACGTTGAATCGAATAAGTAATACATAAATATTGGTAAGAGTGCTGTAATGAAATTTTGTAGATGATTCTATACAAATTAGAGAGGCATTTTTATTATTATTCTGTTTTGATTAAAAGATTCCAATTATTGTTGTAGACATATTGTTTTTAAGCAAGGCAGCCAGGCATGGCTGCATGGTTCTTGCCGTGGCAAAGGCGAAACGCCATAGCACATACGCGTAGCCGTCAGCGCGGCACCGCGGCTGTAGCGCATTGCAGGCAATGTATTTGTTGATGTTTTAATAAGCTATCAATAAGACTCGTTAACTGCCTGCCATATTGTATCATGTACATAGTTACTGGCAGGGAATAATGTCAGTACAGCATTACTTGAGTTTTCCCTCACTAGATGAAACACTTTGGAATACTCACCATACTTGGTAATGAACAGTTAAGAAAAGTGATCGAAAATATGCACAAAATTAGTACGAGTATTCCTAAACTTCAGTTTATTATTTTATTTCTGAAAAAACTTAAATTTTGGTTAAATTGTGATTATGCTTTTAATTGTAAAATGAACTGTGATAATTTGGATAAAAACATGGTGATTGAGACCATTTTGCTTGTAGCTTTTCAAAACATGTTGCCGTGTATCTAATATCGAATTAAATAAAATTCCAATAATAATGATCCAGGAGGACCCTTACGGGTAATCTCAATTTCTTTTTTACATACACCAACCTAATTAAATTAAATCGATATATATTCATATCAGGAAGTCACAAAAACCATGACCGATATAATGGGAAAAGAATAATTAGTGACAGACTTGAACTTCGCCAAACCGGTAACCGGATATTGGACTTATATTGGCTGATACAAATAACAGTGGAAAGTGGAAGCTGGTGCAATCAGCATTAAAACCACCTCCATTATGGATGGATAAACCTGAGAATTTAACTTTTCCGGGTAGGCTGCAATTCCTCAACAGAATATCATCTGGAAAACGAAATTCAACTATTTAATACCTCAACTGGAACTCGATTCTTGGAAGTATCAGGACATTATAAAGATCCAGCATACAGAGATAAATATTCAGCTGCCCAAAAGAAGACTTGACATTCCAAAGCAAAAATGTTCATTAAAGACTTTAACGGGACTAGAATTGGGTGACATGTTACCAACCAACTTCAAAAAGATGTGTTCCTTAGCCAACCAAATATTTCGTAAAGTTCTCTGCACCTTATGGTTAGAAAAAATGCCGGACAATGTTAAAAACTTCATAATAGTAAGTGATGAAACCTGGATAAATTGGCTGCAGTGGCTGATAAAATTGTAGGAATGTTTCAAGAACATTAGAGTTGGCGGCAGTGAATGGAGAGCAGCCAGAGCAGGAGTACGTTCTCATAAAAAAAATTTCCTTTAGAAGCTCTAATTGCCAGTATGAGCGTACGGCAGCGACGTGCTCATGTCATCATAGCAAAAATAAAATTAGATCCAGATCTAGAAACGGAGATTTAACCCAAATGGAAGTTTTTGTTTTTTTCATTACAGATTTGGAAAAAAAATGCCGACTAGAAAAATGTATTCAACCTGTAGTTGGAATAATTCAGGAAACCAATCCCAGCAGTAGACATCGCAGCGTGTTCTACTGCCATTAGGCCGCAAAATCCGTTTGTTCGTCAGAGAGAAAAAAATGGGTTATAAATTTCTTGTTGACGAGTGGAGTCGATGTATCAATTATTTCTGTTGTCAGTAAAGGTGGTATGAAATTTCTGAATACTAACTAGCCATGCTGCTAATGATTCTAAAAATACACTTATGGCATAAAATGCTCATTCTAGATTTAGGACTAAGGCAGAGCCTTTCCAATGGCCTTTTGTTATGGCAAAAAAGAAGTTTCACAAAAGGCATCATAGGTGCAGATTTTAGAAATTTTGTTTGGCCAGAAATTTCGCTTGTATTTTCTTTGTTGCCGTACCAGCGCCCGTACCGGTAGCAAGAGCCGCCAGCGTACGAAACAGCACAAAGCGCGCCGCAGCAATTTTAGGGTTATAGAATTCAATGTCCTTGAGTTTGGACTCAAAAAATGCAATATCAACCTTTCTATGGTATTTAACAGAAGTAATACGAAGACTGGATTCTGCGTTTCCATACTTGGATGATTTGTTGTCAGCCTCATCTTCAGAAAAAGAACATCAAGAATCATATTAATTAGTATTTGATAAGTTTCAACAATATAGTTACAAGAAATTAATGTTGCCGAATCAATTGAGTGAGTGGGTGAATGTAAGGTTTATTGGCGCAAAGAGCCAGGAATGTGGCCATGCTGCATGAGCAAGATTAAACTATGGTCTAGACATTGGTTGAAAACAGATAAAAGGTTGCCAAGATCGAGGGATGAGAACAAACCAGTGGGAATATTTGGGATATCTTATCATTGCTGAAGGCTCCTGTCCGCTTCCTGAAAAGGTTAGATCAACAATTAAAAAAATATGATACCATCACTTGAGCTTTGGTATGGCAGGAATGATAAATTTTTATCGAAGATGCTTAAAAGAATGCAGTAAAAACACAAGCACCTCTACATGACCTGCCGAAAGGAGCAAAAGAAAAAAAGACGAAGATAAGTCCCATGGACTGGGAAAGGCACTATTAAAAATTTTTTAACAGTGCAAGTCTGATCTCGCTAAAGTTGCTCTGTGTCTTTTTTGAAAATCTGGATTGCCATTGTCTCTTTTATTGCCGATGCTTCTGATTTTGCCATATGATCAGTACTTAAAAAGTATGTAGATGAGAGTTGAAGTCAATAGCATTATATTCAAAAAAAACAATGAGACTCCGAAAACATATGGTATCATGATAGGAATAGAATTAGGTGCCTTTCTGTGGAAGCATTTCAAGCCTACTACTGGAAGGAAGTGATTTTTATTATCTATACTTACCACAAACCTCTTACTTTTGCATTTAATCAGAAAAATGATAAGGCATCACCAAGACAACAATGAGAAACAAGTGCAATATATAGTACTGATATTTTCTACTAATATTCAAATATATTGGCTAAAGATAATGTTGTTACAGTGCATTATCTATAATTGAAAGGTGCCATTGAAATAAAATATAGTGCAATTGCAGAAGGAAACAGTAAAGGATGAAAATTAAAACAGTTAATGCAAAACCGTTCATTTTGAATGAAATTTAAACCTTCCACATACCATCTAGAAAAAAAACTTTGGTGTGACATCAAACACAGAAATAAACCTTATATACCGCAGAAATTTCGATTGCTAATGTTCAATTATTACATGGTTTCGCTCATCCTGGTGTCAAGTCAACAATAAAATTGATGACAGAAAAAAAATGTATGGTCCAATATAAAAAACAAAGTTAGAGAAGTGGACCAAGGCATGCATTAGATGCCAAAATGCAAAATAACTAGGCATACAAAGTCAAGGAAATTTGGTGAATATAGGCTCTGATGAAAGGTTTGATGTAGTTCATAGATTTAGTGGACAACTACCACCTTCAGAGGATGATGTATTGTTAACCTGCACCGACGATTCTCTTGCTGGATGGGAATTGGTTTCTTTACCAGATATAACAGCCGAAATAGTTGTGTAGAGGCATTTTATGAACATTGGATCTAGCAGGTTTGGGTTCCTGCTACAATAATAACTGATCAAGGGCCGAGAATTCGAGTCACAGTTGTTCAGGAAGTATTGCTGTAATATGTGTGGTGCCAAGGTAGGAATCACACAACATATTACCACCCCCAATGTAATAGGAAAGTTATTCCCATAGAGACTTGTGAAAGGGCTATAAAGCTCATAACAATATTAAGTGGATTGAATCTTTACCGTGTTGTTAGGTTTACGAGCTGCACTAAGACTGAATGTCAACCACACGATTACTCAAATGGTTTTATGGTATGTGTCAAATTACCCCGCAATTGAATTTTTTGGCCAACCACTATCAACATGGATCTAAAATTTGTGACCAAATTATAACAACATATGATATACTGATCACATGTATTTGGGATGAACTGAGTGAAAAAAAAAACTTTTTTGGACCACCATATGAAGGCTCCATTTGCTGTATTAAAAAAACTAGAATAATTATTTTCCATGAGTCAACAGAATTAGATATTTCTGTGGACAATTAGAAACTGCCTATGTGTTAGAGCCAGACTATGATATTAAGACAAATATACTGTAGAACAAAAAAAAATGCAACTCTAATTCTGTAGATCCTCACCTTTACTGATAAACAGCTACTACCAGTCGTAGCAGAAAGATAAACAAACCAGTAAGATTTGAAGAGTAAAAAAAACAAAAAAAGAATTAAGAGTAAATATTCTTACCTATACCGCCGAAGCCGCCGTATAGTATTTGGCTACAGCCGCTGGCTTTTGCCGTAGCTGCGCTTGAATACGCCCGCCAACGCCGGTAGGCCGAAACGCTTTGTAGCGAAACGCACCGGCTACCGTACGGCAAACGCAAAATAAAGTAGCGCCGTAGGCACGTACTCCTTGCCGTGCCTTTCGCTGCGTAGCGCCGTTTTTTCCGTACGGCGCACCGTAGAAACCGAGCAACAACGAGTCGATGATTCAGAAAGCTGTTTATCGCTGTTACTCGCAACAAAAGATTTCGCGCGTCGTTACGTGACCATGTGAAACATGGATACATCACTACACTCCAGAGTCGAAGCGGCAGTCATCTGAGTAACACAGCTGGCAAAACCGAAAACGCAGCAGTCAGCTGGCAGATCATGGCGATCAGTTTTTGGGATACGCATGGCGTGATTTTACTGTTGATACCTCTCGAAAAGGTAAATCGATCAACAGTGATTATTATGTTGACTTGCTGGTGCGTTTGAAGGAGAAATCCTCAAAAAACGACCACATGCAGAAAAAAATCCTTTTTCACCAGACAATACTTGCAAGTCGATGAAAACAATGGCAAGATTGAACGAATTGGAGAAACTTTGATCACCTTCCCACCCCCCCCATACTCATAGATTTAGTGACTACTGGCTCTTTGCTGATCTTAAAAAAAAAATGCTCGGAAAGATTTGGCTCAAATGAGGAGGGTCATCATACTGAAACTGAAGCTTATTTTGAAGCGAAAGATAATTTTATAAACATGGTATTGAAAATTGGAAAAAAAGCGTTGGAACCATTGTATCACCCTAAAAGGTGATATGTTGATATGAATAAGAAAAATTTTTGAAAAGAAATGTTGTTTTTCAGTATTGAATCTCAGGACTTGATGATCCATGTGTTAAGTGTCAAAGCTGTGTATTCCTCTTTCCTTATTACTATTATTTAATTATGAAAATGTGTATAATTGGTTGAATGTTTTGAGTGAAGGGTTTGTGGCACAACAATAAGTAGGCTATGCTGCAAACACTTGTTTAAATCTATTAGAGAGAAATGACCTTAAAAACACAGAGATTAAAACAAAAGACACACAAAAAAGTTAAAAATTCATATGTAGTGTAAAGGCCAATGTAGTAAAAAAAGCAAATAATTTATGGTGGGGGGTTTCCCCTGAATGTTTGAAATCAAAATTCATTAATAAAATCATAAAGTACGTTGAATCACGAATAGTATTATGAATAAATATTGGTAAGTGCTGTAATAATTTTGTAGATATTCCTATACAAGAATTAGAAAGCATTTCTTTTATTATTATTTCTTGATTACTTTTAAGAATTGGCAAAATTAATTTGTATTTAGTAGTACATATTTAATTTTTCACTTTGGATCATATAAAAGTGTTTGAAATTTGAATAATAATCCTATAACTAATTTGGTAATCTCATGATTTAAATAAACTTGCATAAGTAAAAAAGTTTTGTAAACTAAAGTTCAGAGCTATGCATTGACTACTGTGAGTTGGAACAAATTATCTAATTATTGTCATTTGTCTAATACTGAATGCCAAGTTTCAGATTCCTTAATAGATATATTTGTATGAAAGCACTGTTTGCATTAAATGTATTAATTACTTGAGTAAAATGAATTGTGCTAGTGTTTAAGTTGCAGTTATGTGGTGGTTGAAACTTAATTTTGCTGATTATTTTCTACTTTTAAACAGAAATTTGCCAAATCAATTTATGTTTTCTAAAATAGTTCATTATGTAAGTAAAAGTAAAAGTTGAGTTTTTTATATCACTCTAATAAATTTGAAGAATTTTGGCTATGCTTGTTAATGGATCATTATACAGTATTAATTTTGAATTTCCCATAGTTCATAGAGATTTGTTTTACTAAATTAGCGCTTTGCCGCTGCGCTACACCACTGGCCGCAGCGGCCGCGCCAGCCGTATGCCGACGCCACCATTTTTGCCACGCACTGGCTGGCCGCTGTACCTTTTGCCAGCGGCAAAAGCGTAGCGGACACAACCAAACCGGTAAACGGATGTTGGACTTATAATGACTGATAAATAACAGTGGAGGAGCTAGTGCAATCAACATTAAAATACACCTCCATATGGATGGATAAACCTGAAGAAATTTGGCTTTTTCAGGTGGAAGCGCAATTTTCATATCGGCAAGAATATCATCTGAAGAAACAGAAGTCCAACTATTTAATGCCTCAACTGGAACTCCGATTCTTGGAGAGTATCTGGACGATATAAAAAGATCCAGCATACAGAGATAAATATTCAGCTGCCAAAGAAAGACTTTGACATTCCAAGAAAGCGAAAATGTTAGGTAAAGACTTTTCCATGGGACTAGAATTGGGTGTATGTTACCCAGCCAACTTCAAAGATGTGTTCCTTGGCCAACCAAATATTTCGTAAAAAAGTTCTCTGCACCTTATGGTTAGAAAAATGCCGGACAATGTTAAAACTTCATAATAGTGAAGTGATGAAAACACTGGATAAATTGGCTGCAGTGGCTGGTCGTAAAATTGGAGATGTTTCAAGAACATTAGAGTTGGCAGCAGTGAATGGAGGCCAACTTCAGAAACGGAGTACATTCTCGCAAAAATTTCAGCACTAAACTCCTAATTGCCAGTATGAGCGTACAGCGGCGATGCTCGCTCTCATCGCCAACGAAATAAATTAGATCAGATCTAGAAGCAGTTACAGCTTAAATGGAAGTTTTTTGTTTTTCATTACAGATTTGGAAAAAATGCCGACTAAGAAAAATGTAACCAGCCCTGTAGTTGAATAATTCAATCCAGCAGTAGACATCGCAGCGTGTTCTACTGCCGTGGAGGCTCTTGGCCCGCAAATCCGTTTGTTCGTCAGAGAGAAAAATGGTTATAAATTTCTTGTTGACGATTAGGTCGATATCAATTATTTCTGTCCGGTAAAGAGATTGAGTGTGAAATTTCTGAATACTAACTGTATGCTGCTAATGATTAAAAAATACACTTATGGCATAAGAAAATGCTCATTCTAGATTTAGGACTAAGACAGAGAAACCTTTCAATGGCCTTTTGTTATGGCAAAAAAAGTTTCTAAAGGCATCATAGGTGCAGATTTTTCATTAAAATTCAAATTACTAATTGATTTGTTTAACAAAGGGAATTAATTGATGGAGTTACAACCTCTCTTAACAGTGAAATAACTGCCATTGAAGAAAATAGTTACTAAGCACCGTTAACAAAACATCTGAAATATTTTGAATTATCAAATTTGTTTCCAGACTTAACTAAACCTAATTTAACTAACAGAGTTGTCAAATATGACATGGAGTACATATAGTAACCACTGGTCAACAATCTACTCTCGAAGCACAACTAGCTCGATAAACTTCAAAATAACAGAAACAAAATTTCAATATATGTGACAATGATATAATTCATTATACAAATCTCCAGTGGGCTGGTCATACACCTTGTAAAGCAAGAATGATGGTTCATTAAGACCATGTGGAAGTGCTAGAAAGAATTAATGCCCAAACAGTACCAAATCGATACCTATTCCCAGAATAGAAAACTTTCATTACATCTTGGAAAGATAAATGTATTTTTTCAAAAAATTGGTCTTATGAAAAGCGTATTATCAAATACCGATTGCAGAAGAAGACAAACCTAAAACTGCCATCACAACAGTTTTTAGGGTTATACGAATTCAATGTCATGATTTTGGACTCAAAATGACTGCAATATCAACCTTTCTGTAATTTGCTGAAGTATTACGAGGCTGGATTCTGCGTTTCCATGCTTGGATGATTTGTTGATAACTCATCTTCAGAAAAGAACATCAGAATCATATTAAATTAGTATTTGATAGAAAGTTTCAACAATATGGTCTGAAAATTAGTATTTGCCAGATCAGTGAGTGAGTGAGTGAATGTAAAGGTTTATTGGCGCAAGAGCGGAGAGTATGGCCATGCTGCGCCAAACAGATTAAACTGTGGTCTAGACGTGTGAAGTTGAAAAACAGATAAAAAGGTTTACTTGAATCAAGGGATGAGCAAACCAAATTAGAATATTTGGGATATCTTAGCCATCATTGCTGAAGGCTCTGTCCGCTTCCTGAAAAGGTTGAATCAACAATTAAAATGCCTGATACCATCCTTGAGCTTCGAATATTTCTTGGAATGATAAATTTTTTTATCGAGATACTTAAAGAATGCAGTAAAACACAAGCACCTCTACGGCCTGCCGAAAGGGCAAGAAAAAAAGACCGAAGATAAGTCCATGGACTGAAGGTACTATTAAAGTTCGTACATGCAGTATTCTGCTAAAACATACAGCGCTTAACGTTACCGCTTCTGCTGTACGCATGCACGAGCACGCGCATTAGCGCGTGAGGTAAGTACCTTCGCGGAAACCGCTGTATACGCGGCAAAGGCCTGCTGCTAACGCTGCTGCAAGAAAAGCGGTACATACGCACACAACACCACGCCAGCAAAAGCATGCAAAACGCGGCAGCTGGCCTTTACTATTTAACCTTGCTTTA
Organism: Nephila pilipes; assembly: GCA_019974015.1. Lineage (NCBI taxonomy): Eukaryota > Metazoa > Arthropoda > Arachnida > Araneae > Nephilidae > Nephila > Nephila pilipes. Next base: position 110,672 of record BMAW01035044.1, on the reverse strand, counting down.
AAACCATGCTCTACCGTAAAGTAGCCATGCAGTAAACGTAAGGCCGTAAAGCATTGTACACTTTACATGCCATACGCCAGCTTCCAAAATAAAAAAAGCCTTATATACGCAGAAATTTCGATTTGCTAATGTTCCGATTAATACATGGTTTCATCATCCTGTAGTGTCAAGTCAACAATAAAATTGATGACAGAGAAAAAAATATGTATGGTCCAATATAAAAAACAAGTTAGAGAGAATGGACCAGGCATGCATTAGATGCCAAAAAAATGCAAAGTAACTAGGCATACAAAGTCAATTTGGTGAATATGAAGCTCCTGATGAAAGGTTTTAGGTGTAGTTCGTAGATTTAATTGGACCTTCTACACCTTCAGAAGGGATGATGTATTGTTTAACCTGCACCGACCGATTCTCTTGCTGGATGGGAGTAGTTTCTTTACCAGATATAACAGCCGAAATAGTTGTAGAGGCATTTTATGAACATTGGATCTGTAGGTTTAGATTTCACTGCTACAATAATAACTGATCAAGGCCGAAATTCGAGTCACAGTTGTTCAGAAATATTGCTGTAATATGTGGTGCCAAGGTAGGTCACACAACATCTTACCACTGATAATAGGAAAGTTGAGGCGTTCCATAGAGACGCGAAAAGGGGCCTATAAAAGCTCATAACAATATTAAGTGGATTGAATCTTTACCGTGTTGTTAGGTTTGAGCACTAAGACCAGATCTCAACCACGATTACTCAAATGGTTTATGTATATCAAATTACCTGGTGAATTTTGACCAACCTACTATCAACATGGATCCACAAAATTTTGTGACCAAATTATAACAACATATGATATACTGATCTACATGTATTTGGGATGAACAGAGTGAAAAAAAACTTTTGGACCGCCATACTTATGAAGGCTCATTTGCTGTGGTAAAAAAAAAACTAGATAATTATTTTCATATAAAGGTCAGCAAGTGAATATTTCTGTGGACATATTAAAACTGCCTGTAATGGCTAGAGCCAGACTATGATAATGAACAAACTACTATGCGAATAAAAAAAAGTATCTTCATTCTGTAGATCTCACCTTTTACTGATAAAACAGCCTACTACCAGATCGTGGCAAGCGCTCGACAGTAAGATTTAGAGTAAAACAAAAAAATTAGAGTAAATATTCTTACCTATATAACACATGGATCAATAGGTTCAGGAATAACTAGAGATAAGCGCTCGTAGTAAACCAGTAACCAGGTCTTCAGAACAACGCCTTTGCTTGAAACGATGTCAAGATTTTAAGTCAGTCGGACCAGAACAGCTGAGTTATCGAGGTTGGAATGAATCGTTTTGTAGTTTGTTTAAAATGGAAAAACCGAGTTTCGTGTTCTGATAAAACATTGTTTTTTAATGGGTAAAAAACACCGTGCAAAGCAAGAACAATGGATTGAAAAAAACTTCTGCGGAAAACACGCCATACTTGCGGCGCCGTGAGCACGTTTGCATGGCCAAAACGCTTAAACGCAAACGTAGCGTACTGTAATACGCCGTAAACGCGAAACGCTTTAAACCGCCGCAGCCGCCGCGTAGCATAAAGAACAGCCGTACGCGGCGCAGCCGAACGCGCGTGGCGGTAGCGCCGCTGCTGCAAGCTGCATCGGCGCAGCGCGGGCAGCGCCGTACGCCGCAGTAGCGCGTAGCCACAGCGCGCACGCGTTGCCAAACCCGCGCGTAAAAGGCTACGCTGTTCGCTACGCAAAACCATCCGCAGCGCTTGGCCGCAACACATACTTTTGCAAAACAGCGCACCGTAGCCGCCAAACGGCATTACACTTTGCCTGCCGTACTTTGCTTTGCTGCTATGCCGCTGCCGAAATTATGCTGGCAGCGGCGTTTTTACCGCGGCGACGGCCGCACAAGCGTATGGCCAAACGCAGCACGCGC